>OZ038498.1:3020000-3122500 GCA_964036315.1 Acanthosepion esculentum | reverse complement strand
GCAAAATTTAACAGTTTCGACAGTGAAAGGATGAGAGCGAGATGCCAGCCTAGTTGAACACTTAAATTCATGAAGTCTGGGAACCAGCGAAAGCAGCTCCTCGGAGCAGTTAACATGAAAGTATTTGTAAAAAAGACAGAGGGAGGCGACGACACGTCTGTGAGAGAGCGACTGTAGATGAGATGCCAGATCAGGGCCAATTACATTGCATATCCGTCTCTGGTTTTATCAAGGACCTTGAGACAAACAGAAGGAGCTCCAGACCATATATAGCAGCAATACTCTTTTGTAGATTTGTAGATTTGAAGGATCGACTCCGGTGAGAAAAACTACCTGGCGCGGCATAGGGAGCGAACTTTCCTTGCGGTGGACGAAGCTATTGACTCAATGTGTTTGTTCCATCTCAGGTCAGCAGACAATGTGAGACCGAGCAGTCGCAAAGTGGTGCTCTCGTGGAGTTGAGCGTCAGACATTCTAATGGGAGGCAGGGATGGTTCTCTCTGGTGAGTGATAGAGAGCAGTTTTGTTTTTGAGGCAATAAAGTTAGCCTGCCAATTTCTGCCACAACCGATTGGAGGTCCTTTTCGAGACAAACGGCCAGGTTAGTTTTGTCAGCGACACTAGATTTGTTTTTGAGGCAGGAGTAAATAGTAGTGTCGTCCGCATAGATGCCTACTTGGGAACCTATGACATCACGAAGATCGTTAATGAAGATAAGTAACAGACTAGGGCCTTTGATAGAGCCTTGGGGAACACCTGCCTTCGTGGGATGGGAGCTGGAGGAGAATCCGTTGAGAGCGACCTTTAATACACGATTTGACAGGAATGATTGTATTAAGTCAAACAATCAACCTGAAATTCCATAACCCTGAAGCTTGCGAAGAAGGCCGGCATTCCAAACCCTATCAGACGCTTTGGAGATATCTAGAGCCACGGTACGAGCTTCTCCGTTATTATGAAGTGCTTGGTAAACAATTTCAGTTATGACCGTAAGCACATCAGCTGTAGAACGGGCAAAGCGGAAACCATATTGCTTTTCGGAGAGCAGATCATGGAATGTAAGGTGCTTAACCACTTCGGCGTTGATTAAAGCTTCGAAGACTTTGCCAAAGAGTGATAGTACAGTAATTAGAAGGGTCAGAAGAGTCTTCAGAGTTCTTAAAGACAGGAAAAATGGACGAGGACTTCCAACAGGCTGGAAAACAAGATTCATTGAGGCAGGGGCCAGTTCAGGCGCACATTTCTTCAGGACAATGGTTGATATCCCGTCTCCACCACTAGCCTTGTGGGGGTCTAATTTAGAGATAATACCCAATACCGATGACGGGGTTATGTGCAACTCGCCCAATAGAGCCTCAGTTCTAAGGGGGACATCGGGTGTGGGTAGACCGGAAGAGGTCGAGCGTTGAATTGAATGAAAATTTCCGAGCAAAGCATTCAGCTTTGTCGGCAGAAGAGGTCAGAACCTCAAACGGGTTGAACAAAGGAGGTACAGAGGGTTTGCTATTGTTAAGTACGCTCTTGCAGAGACGCCAATAATCCTTGGAGCCGAATTTGCGAGATGCAATAGGTTCTTTCATTCGAGCAGCAAATAGTGACTTTGCTAACTTTTAACAGAGAGGGGAGGGAGAGACAGTGTCATACATTTGCCAAGGTCATCTTCACGTAAATGAGTGTAGTGAACTCGGCTGGAATTTGAACTCTGCTCTTTGATTTATCATTCTGTGTCGCTATATATTACACCACCTTCACACCCACACTCTCCTTTGAGTGGTTTATTTAACTAATAATTACATTGGCCTGTGACACAAGGCCAAAGGAGAAGTGTGGAAGAGCTGGTCGATACTGTCTATCCTACTTCTAGTTAATCAATCTCATGACCCATTCACTCTAACAATTGACGCACTCAACGCAAGAACCCATCACTCTCAACTCAATTCCACTCTCCTTTGAGTGACTCTTTCATAATTTATCTAAAAGAGTAAATTGATTGGTGCGTTACTTAAATGAGAGTTTTTCATACCTTATAAAAGTGGGTTGAGAGCATTGAAACGAATGAAAAGAATTTTCTTGTGAATTTTAATTTAAATTAAATTTATTATAAGCAAATTCACATTGATCATAAGATTTATTATGCAAATTTATTTGACTGTTTCCGTTGCTTTCTTTGGATTGCCTCGCTTCTTTCCTCCCACAAACAATAATCTACCACGCTTCCTTGGGAAGTTTTTTCCTTAAAATTCCATGCGTTTTCGGCACTCGTGCACATTTCTTTTATTTATACTAGCAGCCATACCGAGCTGGTCGATCAGAAAAAAAGCGTTCAATTAGAATGGAGCAAAAACAGCACCATGTTTACATGTAACTGAGTCTATCTTCTTCAATTACTTTAAAGTACTTTCATTAAAGAACAGATTTTGAATTAATGCAGTTACTGATATAATAGTAGTAATTTGTATTTATTCAATCGAAGTTAGCCGAGGACACGAAGGGGTAAAACAGGTAACATGAAGACCCACTTCAAACCACAATTATTATCGGAGGAAAGAAATTGAATTTATCGATTTTTGATCGGCGTTATCGATTATTGAATCTTTAAAAATTATCGATTCTTTACGTTGAGAACCTATCTCTTACATTGTACAATGTATGTGCCAAGTTTGGTTAAAATCGGTTGGATAGATATCGAGTGAAAAGGTATGACACAGATAGACAGACACACAGACATCGTCTATTATATATATATAGATTGGCGAATGTTCATCGGAAGATGATTAAAATGACATGAATAAATCAGTTAAGAAAAATTGCTACCATTTTTGTTTAAAATGAAACGAACAAAATGAAATAATTTTAATAAGTTTATCTTTAATTGATAGAAGGTTAAAGAACCATAAAAACAATCTTAGTTGTCAATAATATAAGTGATCGATAGTTATAAAATGGCATTGTTGATTATTTATGTCTAATTTATTTAAATAATCAGAGGAATTATCGTTTGCGTCAGGTAGCAATATTTATTTTACAAAAGAGTCAATTTGTATGTAGTACAAGGAAGAAGAGTTTGGGTGAAGGGCTGGTCGTCACTGTCTACCCTACTCCTAGCAAATCCGATTCCCGACCCATTCATTCTAACAAATGACACAATCACCACAATTCCTCATCGATCTCCAATCAATCCGAACATGTATTGCCGCATTTTCAAAAATATATAGAGATTTATAATGACACGACAGGGGCGCCAGTGAACCCATTAAATCAAAATAAAAGATAAACTAAACATTTAATTTATTGTGTTTGTGAGGAACCGACCAATATACAAAAATCAGAATGGTCGCTGTATTCTGCCAATGTACAGAATTAAGAAGCTTAAATGATTTTGTAAGCTTAGCTTAGAGGCGGCACAAGGCCGAAAGTGTGGAACACCAACTGATAATCGAACTCACTATTCAGTCGTAATTGATTTAGCGCGACAAGCTTGCGAACCATTACACCACGTCGAAGTGTAAGTCACGTGTCAATAATTGTAAGTAAAATGTTGGGCTAAAATAAGTAACCAAGTAATCGTTTTAAATTTAAGACAATCGGTGCTTTATTTTAATACATTTAAAGAGTTTTTACTATCGTTTTTCTTTTCATTCTCTTGTCAATACAGATTGTTATTTATTGTGTTTCTGATACACAATTGCGGCACAAGGCCAAAAAGGGGAGGGATTGAGGCTGGTCTTCACTATCTTATACCTAGCTAATCAGATTCACGACCCAGTCACTCATTACAATTTGCCCATTCACCATAAAAACTCGTCCATCACCAATCAATCCTCCATACACCATAATACCGCATCCTCTCAAGGGGGTCCTACAAAACGCGCCCCATGCCATAAAAATCTGATGATGCTAAAATTTATAATTAAAATTCTATGACTAAAATGAAAGGGGAGGGAATGAACCCCCAAAACAAACTAAGCACGAACACAAGTAAACTAAACATAACTGATGTTAATAGGGCCCGGCCAACAGAGAGGCCGCTGTATTCTGCCCATTTATTTATTGTTGGAATACAACAAATGTGGCACAAGGCCGAAAAAGTGGAGGGGTAAAGGCTGGTCATAACTTACTATCCTATACCTAGCTAATCAGATTCGCGACCCATTCATACCTTACAATTAACCCATTCACCACAAGAACTCATCCGTCGCCATTCAAACCTTCATCCACCATAATACCACATCCACACCAGGGGAACCTACAAAAAACGCACCCCACACCATAAAAATTTTGATGATAATAAAATACATTAAAATTCTAATAATGAAAAGATGAAAGTAGGGAGGGAGATGAACCCAATAACAAACTAAAAATTCAACAAATATTTAAACTAAACATAATTTATGTTAGTAGGGCCCATCCAACCCTCAAAATAGAGAGGCCGCTGTATTCTGCCCAGAGGGCAAAATCAAGAGGCTCTCTCATTTAAAAAAAAAAAAAATTCATTCAGTCTCTAACCTTTTTTGATTTTAAATAAGACTTTGCTCTTTCTCGCCCTCGTTTTTGCAAATAACTAAAAACACCACGTGAGATGCTAATTAACATAAAAAACATTTATAAATTGGATTGCGCGTTCATATAAATATCGAGCTGTGTTGAGTTATCCGCCCTTGTTTCTGCTTTCGTCATGTCAGTTGTGTTAGCCCGCAATGCACAGGATTTCGCTCACCAAGTGTCATCTCTCGCCGACACTCAGGGCTTCTATGATAACCTTAGCATGGATAGCAGTCGCCTCACTTCCAACATTGTAGTGGGCATTACAAACGATAATAGTTGTAGCAGTAACAGCAGTTCTGAGTCTCATCGCAATGATGAAACTGTAAGTTTTAATTCTCAAGTCTTTAAGTCGCGAGCCTGTGAGTACGTGGAAGAAAGTCTTCTCGAACCAAATAAATCACTGCTTCTCAGTTCATCGTCCGTTTCTGACTATGACTCCCACTATAAAGAACAGAAAGATTCCAGAAAGTCGCATTTAAATGTTACTGAGAATAGAATCGGTGGAACTGAACGTTCAGGAGAAAATGCTGACAATTCCCTCTGTACACGTCCCTCGGAACCGAGCGATAAAGAGCCCCCGCAGAACGCACCTTGCTCCAGACCTAACTACCGTAATGATGGGATTTCTGAATCTGTAAATATTGTCTTCGTGTCAGGTCTAAATCCAGAGACTACCGTCTCGCAACTAGTCGAGCTATTTGGCGGCAGAGAAGTCCTAAAAAGCAATAATAATGGCGAACCGGACGTTCACATTCATTTAGACCGGATGACCGGTAAGAGCCGTGGACAGGCGACGGTGGCCTTCAGGACTTCTGATCTTGCTCAGTCGGCGATTAAAAAGTTGAATGATAGCGAGTATCTTGGGGGAAGGCTTACAGTCCAGCCATACAGAAAGAAGACCTGGCCTTCTCGAAGAGGGCCTGGCTTTGGCTATGTCAGAGAGTATCTGCCGTGTCGGTGTTGGGATTGGCCTCACCACCATGGTAACGACTTCTACAATCCTATATACCCTGATACTCGACTCTCGTCTCGGAGTTACCACGGTGGCTACCACGGGATGAGTGGTTATCGCTCTGATGTCTACGACAGAATGCACTGTCCAGATCCATACTTTCAAGGGAATTACTCGAGAAATCGTATTCACAGAGATGACTTCCAGTTTCAAAGGTACGCTCCAGACATGGTACCTGAAACTAATTCTGGACCCTATTTCCATTGTCATTCAAGAACTAGCAGGCCTTGTTGGGACGGATACCAAAGAAACTGCTTTAGCATGGGCGGCCATGGTGGCTTCACAAGACTTCAAAATAACCCGCGAGATTTCTATCCACGGTCTATTTACGGGAGAGGAAGAATGTCCTCTGAAAGTGAAAGGTCTCATAAGTCTTGGAAAATGGACGTCCCACACACAAGCGATTCTAACAAGTATGGCGACAGATCTTCGTACCGCGCTCCTTAAGGTCTATACATTTTAACGTTTCGTTTCGAAAATAGCTTCGTCTATTTTGGGTTAATTTAATCACTTTTGTATTCGGCCAATTTAATGGCAGACTGCTCTCCGCCGCCACACAATTTCGAGTTATTGTAAGCTTTAACTTTATTATTGGTTCCTGTATTTCGGTTGTCTGAAAGTTCATCCCGAATCTGACCAGTTCCGTTTTTCGTTCTTTTAAACTTTCGTTTATTTATTTTCTAAAAAACCAGTCTCCTGTCTTTTCACACAAGTCCAAATTTTAACGTTAACGAGATAAATAAAATTTGTTTTTAAAATCTTTTAACGGAGGCTGAACAGAACTTTAATATCAAAATGAGTAAATATTAATACTCCGAAAGTTATTGGATTTTTTTTTTCAAAAATGTTACTGTATACGATTACCTTCACTCAAAATATTTAAATATCCTGCGTTTATAAATTACCGTCGTTATAATTGTTTGAATTTGAATAAATATTTGATAAAATATTGTTGATATTTTGGTTGTAGTCTGTTAACTTACGGTAAACCGACCACGATTATGAAGTATTGTTTGCGTCCTATTTTGAATTGGCCATCGTCTAAAAGTACTTTGAATAGCATATTTCAAGATGGTTGGGTATTTTTTGATTTGCTGTCTTTTTTTTTTCTGCTATAAAAGACGAAACGCTATCATGCGTTTACCATCTATTTTAGTGACAACCAACTTAATCTTTAAATTTGTAACCCACTTTTTAAATGACCTACATTCATACTTGTTGCAATATTCTGTTAAAGTAGGTACCTCCACGAGATCGCCAAAAAAAAGCATAGCATGATGAAAAGCATTGACGAAAACACAATTTTATCGTCTAAATATTTATTAAGAGGAAAGATCAAAGTTTATTTTACTTATTTTAATTTTTTTTTCCTTTTTAGAACAATGTGAATTTTTATTTAAAAATCCTTGTTTCTCTTTGTATCACCGGAACTAGTAAAATAAAATACAATTTTTTGCACTTTTTTTTTTTTTTTTTTTTTAATTTGGAAAATCTTGCAAAAATGAAAATAATTGTCGGATGTTAATGAAACTTTCAGAAACTATTCACAGATGATCGACATTATTATAAATGTTTTGTTTTAGTCATGGCAGAAATATTTTTTTATATTACCCCCCCCCCCCCAACTAATTTTATGAAAACGCTAGAAATTCTATCACGTCAGGTTTAGTGATTACAATAGTTAAAAGCACAAGGCTTTGAGGAATGCAAATCAGTGGTTTTTAATTTTTTAATTTTTCTTTAATTGGACCTCCCTACCTGAAAATCGGCTCTGAATTGTAATATACAAAACTCAAAAAGGTATTTAATTTCAAATGCTTATTTGCTTTTTGTTTTCATGAATATGGACAATATTTTCTGAAAGCAAAATTTTTCGATGAAAAATGAATTTTTAATACAATTATTTGGTATTTTTTAATTATAGATTTTTACATTTAAGTTGTTAAAATATAAAATTATTTAAAAGCGCATCGGGTTTCGTAAGTGTACTTAAGATTTTTTTTTTTTTTTTTCTTTTTTTTTTTTTTTTTTTTTTTTTTTTTAGCACGTTGTAAACGGTATCGTTCTGACTAATCAAATCCGCAGTCATGAAATGTAATTTTGTGTTTATAATCGGGCTGTAATTATAAAGTACGGAAGATCAACCAGAATACAATTAAGTTGCGTTATTTGAGTTAAGCATTGTTCTCCGCTGTTAAGGCCTTTACTTTTGCGAAACACGAAGTTTATTTGATTTTTCAATTTCAACTGAGAAGGGTACCTAAAAGTATCAGTACTATTTTATGAAATTTATATGATCTTATTTTTTATATTAATCTCAGTTATGGCATATTTTCCATAAATGAAATATCAATTAATAAAATGAATGGAAATACAAATAACACAGTAAAATGTACATAAAATTATAGTATTTTATATACACTTCTGATAAAATTTCATAAGAAAGGTATCTAATTTACAGGTACCTTTCTTATGAAATTTAATCTCATTCGTAAGTCTTTAATTTCTTTATATATTTTCCATAAAGCATCGTGAAAGCTAAGTACAAAAAAATTAGAGCGCTGAAGTTTTCCTTAAAAAATGAGGTAAATAATTTGTTCACTTAAATGTAAAATATTTCGCTTTTCTCCTTACGTAGAACAAATTATCCTCACGGAATCCGTCAATGTCATTCAACACCTGTCAAGTGACGCGAAAGTTTATGACCTGCTTTGTTTTATTTTCAAATTACATCTTTTCGGCGCAGAAGCTAAGTTAAGCTTCAAAATATTTTAAATAAACAATTTCTGATTTTCTTAAAATAAGTTTTGAAAAAATAATTGATATTTAAAAATTTCAAACTGAGATTTTCATTGATTCTATAAAATGGAAAAAAAAAAAAAGATCAATTTTGCTGATTCAAAAAAAACAAAAAAATTTTCAACGAAATTTTCGGACGTGTTAGGAACGATTAAAAAATGTAAAAAAAAAAAAAAAATACCCCAAAAATACTTTGATCTTTCCTCTTAATAATAACAAACATTTAGACGATAAAATTTTGTTTTCAAGTTTGGCGTCTTTTTCATCATGCTATCCTTTTTTTTTTTTTTTTTTTTTTTTTAGCGATCTCGTGGAGGTACCTAAGGATCTAATTAACTTTTTCCGATTCATCGGAAAATCAAAATGGGGAAAATCCTGAAGTTTTCACGTGTATTACTGTTATTACTTGACCATCTTGAAGTTTCCAAGGTGAATCAATGTCCGCAGCCTGGCACGTAGTTCTTACCTGAATTTTGATCTTACAATCTCACTGTAGTGCCTTGACAAGAGATTATTGGCGGGGGGGGGGGAGGGGATCATCTTGAGTTAAAGTAATTATTCTCCCCTCCTCCAAACACATAGAGGCTGCCGATTTGGGCAGCTCGGCGTGGCGTAATGGCTAGCAAATTTTCTCGCTTGAACAAAGACGACTGAGTAGTAAGTTCGATCCTCATTGGATGCCGCCATACTTTCAGCCTTGTCACATCTCAGCCAGGCTTAGAAAATCCCCATGGGCTGCCGGTATCAAATACAAGTGTTGCCGCTATGAAATGATTTCCTTAAATTCCACAATTATATGCAATTGTTTATTTTACAAATAACTTTTCTTCGGCACGATTATTTAGCGCCAGGAATAAAACAAATAAATACTTTTAAGTTGAAAAAAAAAAATGAAGTCTTTTACAAGTCCTATTTGGGTAGGAGCTGCCCAGTACTCACTTCACACTCTCGAAAATCGTCTCCACGTCCTTGTGGGTGATGAATTATTTTCCACCTTACAACACCTTTCTCACATACGAAACATCGCAAGCATTTCGCTGCTCTTTCGCTATTTCTATCGTTCAGACGCACGATATTCCTTAGTTCCACCAGTTCTAGACTTCATGGCTAAGACCCGCTATTCTGTGCACATTGTAGCCAACAACCCTCATCCCCGTTGGTGAGAAGTAATTTCCACTCTAGCATCTTCCCGCAAACCACTGCTCTGTGGAAGGGACTGCTTCCCTGGTCACTGCAATCTTAACCTGTTCAAGTTTGGGGCTAACCGTTAACACCTTCCGCATAAATGCTCTCTCATTCTTTAAACCATTATCTCTAGTGCTTCCCGCGACATTTTACACTATAAAAAAAAAAGATGCATTTCTCTGTAATACAATCTTCAATCAGTTTGGTGATTTTCTAGGTGTAAGTTAGATGTGGTACACTTGTATGAAATCATGGAGCACCCAGTGAGGACCGAACTCTCTATTCAGTCGTAATTAATCAAGCGAGACAAGATTGCTAACATTACACCACATCTAAGGCCCTAAGTGTAGCTTAGACGTGGCACAAGGCCGAATGTGTAAAGCACCCAGTGAGGACAGGGCGCACTATCCAGTCGTAATCTATCTAGCGAGACAAGTTCCTAATCTTCTACTTTGATCTTGTGCTGTATTGAGATTTCTCCATGCCAGTTAAGTTATTTTGTGCTCCTTACCCTTCGTCTTCACAAACACCTTAGCTACAACACCGCTTTGAGGTCACTTAGAGCGTTACTCGAATAAAATCTTAATGGTTATTTCTCATTAGATCCAAACAAAAAACAATTGTTCGTCTAAAACTGGCAAATATTTTGACGTTGGGCCAATTTAGATATAATTAAGGACAGTTGGATCTTTTTTGTTAATTCACCCCCAAAATATTAATTCACACCTAATTTTCCCAGAGCGAGGCCCTTCCATTGCAATCCGGTTGTGTTGACCTTTGCAATTGCTCCAAATTTAGACGACGACTCTGGTGTGCTATTTCTATGTGTGGGGTCTAGGTTCGCGCCACTGCGATAAACAAGCTAAACACAGATTATTTTCTTGTAAGTACCACATATCATCAGCACTACGAAATGTGAACGACTCCCTGCTTTTTCAGAATTTTACCTTCTGAGGGTTGGAGTTGTTGCGATGTAAGCTAAATAAATTTTGATTTATGATTTCAAGAGTGTCAAAAAAATTAATAAAAAAAATGATTTCTAGTTGTGAATTAATATTTACAAGTAATTTTACATTATTTGGGGCGAATTAACAGAAAATATCCGAACAGTTTAGACTTGTAACTTTTCGCAGACTATGAAAAACAGTGAATATATCACTGTCTGTTAGAACTTGCACAAACTATTACATGATTTTGTTTAAGAAAAAAAAGAAAAAGATTCTCAACCTATTTTGCTCAATGAACCCTTTTCAACATAAGTCAGAATATCATTTCCTCCCTTTCCAAGATTGTCCGACTCAAAAAGTAAATTCCAAATAATATGTATATATTATTGAAAATCTTCATTCTTTTTCATATTAGTACATAAAGATTTACATAGATTATTTTTATCGCGGATTTTTATAAATTTTATAGCGATAGAAAATGTTGATGGATTTTTAAACTTTAATACCTGTAGAATAATTAGTTTTAATTCATAACTAAGTATTAAATAAATAAATAAACTGAAGCAGACTTCAATAAATAAAATGTTCAAACGAACACCAGGATATTAGAATTCAATAAACAAAATTCTGTAAATAAAAAAAAAAAGAAAAGATTTCCCTTCTTAAAACCCCTGAAATTCCCCGCTGGAGGTGAATTTTCCCCCGGTTGATAAAGGAATGACAAACAAAATCTCTTTCTTAAAACAGTTTTTGTGTAGGAAATTAGATTTGTCAAGTACTCTGTTATTGCTCTTTCTAATAGTGATGGGGGGTTTCCTTCATAGGTACATCCTGGGTATAACGTTAAACTATACCCAACAGCAAGGCCTCTGATCAGGTGGTTTTGAGGAACCACCTCTTAATTGCTGGTGTTCCCAGGTCCACGCCGACCCGGGGTGGTAGCACCTGTTAGGGTCCCAACTATGGGCAAATAGTTAACCCCCTAAACTGCGGTCAAAACACCATGAAAGTGTAAAAATAGGTTTTAATACGAGAAATACTTTGTAAAAACAAATTATTGCCAGCAATACATATTTGGAGAAAAAATGTTACCAGAAATAGATTTTTGAAAAAAAAAAATACAATAAAAATTTTGTCGGTATTAAATAACATTGAGGTTGATATACCGTAAAACAAAATCAAACCAAACCTTCCTAGCTGTTTTTCCTTTTCTTTTTGATAATATGGCAAGTTACTACCTTGACGATATCTCTTCTGAGCTATCAATTCTTTGTTGCTGTTGCCAGTTCTATGGCTTCTATTTGCTAAAGGGTTTTTATGATTTTATAGCATCAGGGCATGGGGTCTGAAGAAGAAGCATCTTCTTTAAGACTTAAAGGGTTCATTCATTTGATGTCTTATATATAAAGAGAGACAGGGGGGTAACAATCTCTGTGTTGTATTATAAATATAAATGTGTACACTGAGGTCAGCACAATACACATGGCCTGAAGATTGCGTTTAACAATGAAACAGACTATCGCCTCTCAGTATGGCTCTCAGTGTCCACTTTTATATTGACACACGTTGCATCCCTGATGTTGAGCGCATTTACCCATAAATATAGCTACCATAAAACTATACTTTCATTATATAAGAAATTTTTATTTATTAGTCTGACAGATTTTCATCACTTAAAACGCAGGTTCGAATCCTGCCAGAGATCACATATTTTTCTCTAATAAGATTTCTCGACTACGTGAACGAAAATGAATAAATACACAATTTAATAAATAAACGGAGCGTCTACTCAGATACTATTACACACTAAAAATAACGTTTAAATTGATATGTATGTATGTGTATATATATATATGAACCGTTGACAACTTCGAGACATTTCGATTATCAAACTGCTGTGTACCTTGGGTGGGAAAAGATTTCCGTAGAATCTAGACGCCATTTTATTGGTCCGAACGCATTTTCATGTTGTTATGCATTCTCAGATTACGAGAAACGATTTAACTGCTGTAAATATTGGGAAATGATGAACATGTCTGGAGTCAAGGTGTCTGTCCATATGCTTATTAACATAACGGAAGAGACATAAGTCTTAACCGTCCTGGGAATGACGATAAGCTACATCCGCGTCCTGAGTAAGACGATAAACTACGTCCAATAGCAAGACTTCTGATCAGGTGGTTTCGAGGAGCGTGGAACCACCTCTTAATTGCTGGCATTCCCAGGTCCACTCTGACTCAGGGTGGTAGCACCTGTTAGGGTCACACCCATGAGTCAATAGTTAACCGCTAAACTGGGGTAAAAACACTATAAAAGTGTAAAAATAGGTTTTAATAACAGCGATAAACTTTTTGAGTAAAAATTAATGCCAGTAATACATTTAAAAAAATTACCAGTTATACATTTTTGATAAAGAAATACCAGCTATACATTTTATGAAAAGATTTTACCAGTAATACATTTTTGGAGAAAAAATATTACCAGATATAGATTTTTGAAAAAAAAATTGATACTATAAATAGATTTTTGATGGAAAATATTATAGCAATAAATATTGTCGGCATTAAATAACCCATTGTGGTTGATATGCCGGACAACAAACCAAACCAAACATCTTAAACCATTTCTAAAGGTAATTCACTCAAAAACACGTACGTTTTTAGATTGTGAAGTATAGTAATTTATTCCGTAGTATAGTAGTTATTTACTCTAGATTAACTTTAGTCTGGTAATTGGCCGACATTGTGAAGCACCTAGTAAAGACCAAACTCGCTATACGTCTGACAGATTAGGTCACTATTCTTTATGGCATGACGACGTGTTCAATATCGAGAAAGCAACACAAGACAGTAAAACATCATGTAATGGCATCAAATCAATATTAAATGTCTATAAAAACTTTCACGTGAATATTGGTAGACGTTTACAAAGTACAACTCACATTTTTGAAATTTTTAAAGTTATCACCACCTTTCATAAAAATTACGGATATGGGACTGGTTAGGAATTCATGTCTGGTAAGTATAAATGAGAAGCTTTGGTGACAGGAACGCTATTGGTGCAAATGGGTCATTGAATGTGAGTAGCGAAGATAAAAGATAGGAAATTGAAGAGTATCCCCCCACATCACCATTTCAGACCTTGTGTCACACTCATTTTTGTATTATTACAAAAATAAATATCTACCAAGTTCATTTGCGTCTAGTCTATAATAGTAATGGGCGGTAGAAAGAATGTCTTGTGCCTAGTTTTTCGATTGTGAAAGGATTTGTTCGTCTGCCTTGAGAACTAGCAGTCGAAAAAACTAGCTTTTATCTGCGATAGAACACCAAGCAGGTGGAAAATCTAAAATTAACTCAGCTACAAAGCAGACATTCGTATGACAGCTGCATAGATCAATGTGCCTGTAAATAAAACTTCATCTAAAATAATCTTCACTCGGAACAGGTTTATTAATTGCAACGCGAGCATCAGAAATTATTTGCATTGAAATAAAATTAACTCAAAGCGAAAAGCCGAAGGATTACAACAGCTCGGTAGACCATAACCTTGGTGGTTTGGGTTAGCCCAGGATTACCGAAGATTCTTTTGATTAGCTTCCTGTATGCTGTGTGAGCGACATTGATTCGGTTATCGACGTTTTTTTAAAAAAATGCATTTGATGTTAGTACACAAGGTATGGGAATTGTTCAGAAGAGCAGTCCACGAAAAAAACAACATCCTTCGAAAACATAAGAAAATAGAAGAGAGGAAAAGAGACCAAAGAAAAGCCTGAGCTCCCCATCACCTTGAACCCTCCTACACTACAATGCGCTGGCTTCTGACTTCTCTTCAGATCCAACATATGTCTCATTTCACACGGAAGGAAATGTCAATGAGCACCCTGGCAACAAGTTCCGACGACGACAAGAACCGGCTGTTTCGATTGAGTGGAACTGTCTCTATATAAGGCACGTGTCCATTTTTTTACGAGACTTACGGCCACACCAGGTTGAAACATCAGTTCCCGTACGACCACAGGTAAGCAACGTCGAGACTGGTCAGGATATTGATGGGTGACATTTTGGGAATACCAGGTGCTGTAAATTTGGATGCGCAGGTGGTATAATGAACAATTGCCCGGAATGGTTAATCGGAGAGCCGAGTTCTAATTCCCGTTGGGTTCGTTATATTCACTTACGCACAAATGCCCTTGGGAAAGGTATAGATCTACCTCTTCCCTCCAGGTATAGGTTAGTTAATGTACCAAGGAACAGTTATCTCCAAAACCCCTTACGATCTAAAAATGTTTTCTAGCTTGAAACAACCTGCAATAGGTTGATAAGCCGTAAAAAAGAATCAGTCAATCATTTTTACGAACATTAAAATAATTTCTGTTTGAATTTTTACGATGGGGAGTTAATATTTTCATTATTTATTCGAAAAAACATCTGCCTTGTTGTTTTTAACAAAGGGTTTTGGTCGTTGTGCTCACCTGCCTTTAGGTATATGTCTATCTGGGTACCTTTCGAACTGAACGCCTTATTTAATCTATTGTTATCATTCCGCTTCCCACATCTGGGGATATACCGTTTTGTTCTTTTTAGTATAGCTCAATTATTACCTGTTCTGTTTACGTTGAGACTAAGTCTTAACTACTTGGCCCGAGGATAGGACTCTTAATTAATATACCATCAAGTTAAAGAACAAGATCTTTAATCCATCGTGACGTGTCTAGCGGATTAAAACGGTCGACACATTAACAAGTATAAAAACGTTAGTATAGATTAAGCAATGTAAATAACAAGTACAATATTAATCCAGTTTAGTATCTCTATATTTCTGAGATGAGGTATTATGTACTCTGTTTATATTGCTCGGACTATCATCCTCATCTTTGTTGCCATATTTGTTTCGGCCGTTGTACGCTCCGGCCTTTTTCAGGTGGTTGGAAGGTCGAACTGAACCCTTTATTTCGCTCGCTGGGGTAGACTGTTCTAGTTCGACGTGTCATGTCTAATGGATGTCAGTTATCAGTTATCTCCTATTAATTTTCCTCTCCAAGTTCTCCACCGCCTTAACCAGGTATTGAACTCACACTCTTTGAGTCCTGTCACTAGATCTAACTAATGTGTTTATCCACTGTGCCATGTATCCTTGAGGACATCTGTGTATGAATTTCTGGGTATTATAAACCTAATGTCTTCAGCAACCATTTTTACCAGTGCTATATTGCAATTTTTGCTATTATGATTCATGTTTTTACCAGAACTCATATTGCAATTTTTTGGTGTTATGATCGCTTTTCTCTGGCACTCCTTATTACTGGTTCCCATATTGTATTCATTTCTATGCTTGGTCGGCTCAGGAGATTTTTGTGGTCTAGCATATGTGCTGATTCCTTAATTTTACGATTTTTTTACCAGAGCTCTTATTGCAATTTTCGTTGTTATTATTACTTTTCTCTGGCACTCCTTATTACTAGTTGTAATAAATATGGCGACGAAGATGGCGATGATAGTCCGAGCAATGTAAATAGTAATCCAATTTAATATGAAAACATATACCTACAAAAATTAACTTACACTTTCATATTCCATAATGTTGTTGTACAAATCGTAGTTTTAAATGTAAACGCATTCATTTATTGTAGTGAATGCTGGAAAATCTACACACAGATGAAGAAGAGACTTAAAGAAACAGAAATGTTGTTCTACAGAAGGATGCTGAGAATACCACGGACTGCACATTTGCGCGACCATCAAGTTTTAAAGAAAATGGAAACGAAAATACGCTTATCCTTAACATCAGAAAGAGACACTTGAGATTTATTGGGCATATAATAAGGAAAGAGGCTTAGAAAAAATGACACTCACAGGACGTATTGAAGGCAAGAGGGACAAAGGAAAACAGTGCATCACCTACCTAAAGAGCTTGTGAAAATGGTTGGCAAGACAGTGTTTAGGACAGATAGCAAAAAGACAACATTTCCTAAGAGCTACAAAGAACAGGAAATTGTGGACAACCGTGATTGCCCACGTCCTGAAGGGACATGAAGCATAGACGAAGAAGAACAAACTTGTGTAAATGGTTGGTAGAACAGAGATTAGGAAAGATAGCAAAAAGACAAAATTTACAAAAAGCTACAAAGGACAGGAAATTGTGGAGAGCCACGATCGTCAAGGTCCGGAAGGGACATGACACATAAAAAACTGTGACTATAATTAATTCCCAACGCCGCTGTGGAACTTCAGAAAATCTTGGTCAGATATTGATTGGAATTGTTTCAGCTCCTTGGCAACGACTACGACAAATGAGTATGTCTCATAGTGACTTTACAATGTTCGGAAAAAGAATAAAATTCTTGCCTTCTGACCGAGTGAAAAGCCTCAACGAACAAGCACGGGTTCATATATTTTATGCGCCGTGTCACTTCAGGACGTGGGCGAACATAGCTCCCTAAAACTTTCTATTCTGTGTCGCTCTTAGTTATTTTTTTTTATTTATTATCTTCCATTCCCTGTTCTGCAATCCATTTTACAAGTTCGTTAGGGAGGATCACGAACTGTTTCCTTCTGTCTATCTTGCCATAAGCATGTCCTGTGAGTTTCGCATTCTTCAAAGCCTCTTTCCTCTTCATGCATCTAAAAGCTAAACTCTCGCTTTCAGAGTTTAAATACAAGTGTCCATTCTGTTTCTATTTTCCTTAAAGCTTCTTCATTGATCACGTGTTCCGTTCATGGTATTCTCACCATCCTTCTGTAGAACCACATTTTTGTTGCTTCAAGTCTTATACCTTTAGTACTTGCTTGGTATAGTCATCTTCTATTCGTAACTATCATCTTGGTCTATTCCTCCGGCTAGCATCTTCATTCATTCTGTCTTTTTACAATTGATAGTGAGTTCTTAAATACTAAGGTAGAGATACCGCCATTAGCACACGCTAAATATTCCCAAATAATACACGTATATAACATTGTGAAAATGAAACCACACCAGGTTGATTTCCGTACGATTACCGAAGTTAAGCAACGTCGACTTTTGTAAGTACCTAGATGGGTGACCGCTTGGGAGTACCAGGTGCTGTAAGCTTGGATGTGAGGGTGGTGTAGTGGGTAATGTTTCAGAATTGTTAATCGGAGAGCCGAGTTCAAATTTTCATTGAGTTCGTTATATTCACACGCGCAAATATACTTGGGAAAGGTGGGAATCCATTTATTCTCCCCCATTATGGGTTAATTAGTAAGACTTGTATCACTAAACCATTGTTACCTAAAAAAAGTTCTTACAATCTAATAATATTTTCTGGCTTTAAATAACCTGCATAAAATTTTAAATAATCTGCAAATTCAAATCAATTGCAAATCAACCAAAAAGAAAATATAAAGAACAGAAAATAATAATGACAACAACTACCATATATAAAGTTAATTGTAAAATAATACAAAAGAAAGATAAGAAATAATAATAATAATAATAATAATAATAATAATACACATACAGGGTGTCCATAAAGTTCGTGTGCACTTTAAAAAAATTATAACTTTATTTGTATTTGCGATAGAAATAATCTGTAAAAAATGTTACAAATTTTAATGTACCTAGTTTTAAGTATAGCTAAAATAACTAATGTGATTTCAGGCATTACTGTAAATCAGTTGGCAAATGTTTTCCGTGAACTGCAAAATCGTATTACCCTTTGCATTGCTAATGATGGAGGACATGTGGAAACTTTAAATAAAATTTCAATAAAACCTTAAAAAATTTAGATTTACTTTTTAATCCTTTTTATAAATTATTTCTATCGCAAATACAAATAAAGTTATAAATTTTTTAAAGTGCGCAAAAACTTTATGGACTTGTATATAACATTAATTGTAAAAAGTTGTTCTAAAAGTTTTGATCATAAAACTACAATAAGTAAATAAAATCTCAAACGTTTCAACAGGAGTTTTAAATTTATTCAACAAACTTCATCTGTTGAATAAATTTAATTATAATTTATTAAATCCATTTAATATAAATATTGTAATAGCAAATTATTAAATCCTTCAGTCGTTGCCTTTGGGCAATGAATTTGTACCTAGTTTTTCACATAAGCAGGTATTTTGTTTATCGTTAGGAAGGACATTGCTTGTTGATCCCATAAAAGTTCTGTCGTTTATTTGTTACAATAGTTTAAATAGCATGTTCCATTTTGGATAAGAAATGGCCACTTGTGTCATGGCTGCCACGTTGACCAATACTCAGAAGTTTTCAGATTCAACGATTGTTAAATATGCCCGAAAAAACACAAGAAACAAAATGAAAGTTGCTAGACAACCAAATATTAAAAAAAAAATATTTAAAAATGAAAATTTCTTCTTCGTGCGTATGTTTAGTTCAAAATCCGAATCAAGGACCTTCTCACTCCTGTTAGAGGGACACTTTCTGATTGATCATGTCTTCTGGTGTGAAGCCGTATTCTCCACACTTGACCAATTGCGGGTTGGTGAAGCAATTTAACCCATATATGGGGGTTTTAAATTCAGGGTTGTCATTCCTAGATCGGTTGCCATTCAAGTCAATAAGACCCAATCTGTTCTGCTATTTGTCCATACTTTGGGAGGGTGACATTTCCCTAAGGGTATTTGCATGTAAGTGAATGTAACAAACTCGACTGGAATTTGAACTCGGCTTTCCGATCTCTCTGTCAGAGCCACTATCTTTTACTCCTCCGTGCCTACAGTGTAGCTACGTGAATGTAAAGATCACGTTAGTCTAAAAGATAAAACGCGTCAAGAATATTTTTCCCACTTTGTTATTAGTTCTCCTAATATGCCTTTTGTGAAAACACGTATTCAAACAACTATTGTAAAATGCTAAGATCGTTATTTCTGTTGAACAACATTGAATCTCATTATTTCTAGATGCCAACCGTCTTTTTGTAAGCAAAAAAGACTTTCTCTCTTTGCTAAAACTACCTGGTACTTAGATCAATGTCCAAAAAGGCTTTGAGCGATGAAAGCCTGAGGGTCTTGGTCATCCTTCTTTGATTATTGTGGACTTGCACGACAGAATCAGAAACAAAGAACTGTACCAATTAACAGAAATCACATCAATTGGGGACTTTCAACAGTAGCAACAACTAAAATGGATAGCACATGTAACTCGAAGAGAAAATAATGATATAAGCACGATGTTAAGATTCCACACTACTTCAAATAAAAGTTAAGGAATCAAACCCCGATTAATATTGGAAAGACCGGTAACAGACACTGGACTTGAGAAATCGGTTTTCTTGAAAGAGGAAGATTTAATAAATTTCAATCGAAAACAGTACTGGCTGTTCGGTCAATGAATATCAAATATTTCCTTATAGGGAAACGGTTAATATTACTATTGCCATTACTTAAGTTGCCCTACTGTTCCTTTGCTTCCTTCACTCCCAATAGAACGTTCTAACTCGTTTTTATTGGTAATTTTGTTGTATTATTTTATCTTTTAAATGTATCAATGTTCCTCTTTGATAAGATCGGAAGGCCGGCCGCTTAAGAGGACTTACACACTTTCTTGGTTTTACTTAATAGTAATTTCCAATAAGTCTCCACTTAAGTTTATAATTTCTTGGGGTGAATTAATTAACTTTACATTATTTGGGTTGAATTAACAGAAAAATCCCAAACCGGTAAGGGGGCTAATGTAATGGAATAACCTGCTACTCCCATGAGTGGCGGCACTATAGGTGGTAATCACTTATAAGTATCCGTTAGGACAGCAGATTCGAGCTGGGATCTGCGAGAACTAGCGGCCTTCCGAAACAGCACGCATACAACTGCACTGACTTGCGACGACCGTGCGCATAACTATTACTTCCTTGCCTGTTGTACTGGTTTCTACAATAAACCTGTTACTATTTATCCACCGTGTTTGTCCATTCCATATTCCTATTAGCAAGGAATATAACAGGGCCGCAAAGTACAGTTGATTTTACGAGGGTGCATAGCTTAGTACAATACATTTTTCATTAATTTTTTTTGGAAAAATTAAAGGTTTTATTATTTAATATACAAAATACTCACATTATTTTAAAAACAATTTAATGAGTGAGAAATACGTATTCAATAAAAATGTAATATTATTTTTTGCATTTAAATTACGTTAACATTTCTAGAATTAAACAGACAGACGCTACGACGTGTAAAATTATTTCTTTTTCAGCGCGTCTACGTCGCTACTGAATATGATACAAGGTCGATATTTCAAGTGCGTCTAACAGCAATACCATGGAAAATTTTCCCAAGCCCCCTCGGCAAATCCCCTTTATGGGACGCCTCAGACACCGGGCAATAAACCCAGCCACCTCCCGAAGGAGAGGTACTTGTCTGGGGCTTAGGTTTAATATTTTTGATACTTGATTCAAACAGAAGACAGGATCAGCATATTTCATTTGAGTCCAACTGAAGACAAGATAAGCTACATTAAGTGGACTATTTCCAGTGCTGACACGAGGATGTGTTGTGGAGTTTTTTTTATCTCGGGTTTTTAGTTGGTGACTCGGGAACAATTAGAATTCTTCTTTGCTCATGTTCCTCTCTAAGGAGATGCAAAACGCCTTAAGCATAAATGTACGTATAGATCCGATGTGTCTTAACCGACTCGGCAACGAAGAAGCTTTGCCGATCAAGCAAAGTGTGAACAGTGCCTTAAGCGAATTACCTGTCGTCATAGATTCCTCGAAATTTTCATATCAGCTCAGTTTCGTATCCAAACGTAAACAAAGCAATTTTCTAAATAAGTAATGAATTTTTTAATTTATTAATCCGATATTTTAGTGGATACTCATATTTGAGTAGACGCCCCGTTTATCTTGCTAGAGTGGCAAAACTTCTTCGTAGCCACATCGTTTTTAATTTTAACGGATTTTTTGATCTGTCATTATTTCTTATTAGTATAAACGCTAGTTTAGTGGATAGACGTGTATCCTTGTTTTTAAAAAAAAATTTTAAATAGTGAAATTTATAAACGTTATTTTTAGTGGATATTCATATTTGAGTAGACGCCCTGTTTATTTATTAAACATTATATTTATTATTTTTAGTCTATCAGCATGAATATTCGAGAAATCGTATTAACGAAAATATGATATGATATGATAGGATAGGATTCACATCTGCGTCTTTCTCGGTAGAAGGAAACCGTCGGTAGATCTGACGTGCCTTACCGACTCGGCCACGAAGAAGCTTGTTGATCAAACAAGGTCAATCCTTCTCATCATAGATTCCTAGAAATTATCATATCTGCTTAGTTTCGTATCCAAACGTAAACAAAGTATTTTTTTAAAGAAGTAATGGATTTTTCGTCATTAATCCAACAGACTTTTTTTCACTTCAAACGGTGTTTTTATTGGATTATCATTTGAGTATGTATCCAAATATGTTTTTTTTCTATTCGTCCTTTGGTCAAAGGTCATGTTAGTGATGGATAGCCATAATAATGGGTGGGAGGCTTGGAAAATCATTTAAAGCGTCAAAAAGAGTGAAATTAATAAACAGGTTGTTGTTATTAAGCTCAATGTATATGAGGGGGGATCCTTAAATTTTCTCAGTAAATAAAATAAACTTTTTTCCGCCCCCCCATCGCTTTTTATTAGGTACCTTAGTGTATTCGCTCATTTTACGTAGATTTGTTTGTTTTTTAAATCTTTTTTTTGTTGCTTGTTCGTCGTTTGGTCAAAGGGCATGTTTATGAAGCATTATATGAAGACAAAACCACTAACCCCCAAATCAAGGTGACCCGCGGGTAGGTTGAAGTGAAACAAAAATATCAGGAATCATCTGGAATGATGCCAAGAATAAAAATATCACAAAGAATCACAAACATCATTTTGTTGGGATTATCTTTCCAGAAAGCAGCCACCATTTTTATTTTTATTTTTGTTTTTGATGTTTTGCTCCTTTATACTTTCTGTCTCTTCATTTTAAGGAATTCTTTTACTTCCTCATTTTCCATGTGTTTATTCAATTCTTTCTTTCTATTTTCCATCATTCTATTTTTTGCTTTCTTTTCTTTTCATCCCTTTTGGAATTTTTATTAATAATTTTTTATTTCTTATTATTTTATTATTAATTTCAGTAATTTTGTATTTCTTGTTTCCTTTGCTTGTCTCCGTGTTCAGTTCTTTCGTAGATGTTTTTTTCTGCTTTTTAAAAACATTTTCTGCAATCTATTTTCCCCATACATTATTACATTATTCAGACTATTGTCCTCATCTTTGTCGCCATATTTGTTACAACGTTTTGGCCGTTGTACGCTCCGGCCTTCTTCAGGTGGTTGGAATGTCGAACTGAACCCTTTATTTCGCTCACTGGGGTAGATTGTTCTAGTTCCACGTGCCATGTTTAATGGATGTCAGTTATCTCCTGTTAATTCCCCTCTCCAAGTTCTCCACCGCCTTAGCCGGGTATTGAACTCACACTCTTTGGGTCCTGTCACTAGATCTAACTAATGCGTTTATCCACTGTGCCTTGAGGACAGCTATTTTTCCCATCTTAATTTAAATGTTGCAAAAGCTTTTCTACAATCCTTTCTATTGTCCATTTTAAGGATTTCTGCAAACAATTGTCACATCGATCATTTTGGAGAGTTCTTTCCTTTTTTACAGTTTTTGATTTTCAAGTTTTTCTCTCTTTTTTTCTAGTTTCTCTTTACTCGTTTTTCTTCGTTTTCTTGTCTTTTATCGTTTGTTTCTTTTCCCACTATCATTTTTTTCTTTCTTTCTTTCTTTTCTTCTTTCTTTCTTTCTTTCTTTCTTTCTTTCTTTCTTTTCTTTTCTTCTTTCTTTCTTTCTTTTCTTCTTTCTTTCTTTCTTTTATTCTTTCTTTCTTTCTTTCCTTTATTCTTTCTTTCTTTCTTTTATTCTCTCTTTCTTTTCTTCTTTCTTTCTTTTATTCTTTCTTTCTTTCTTTCTTTTATTCTTTCTTTTATTCTTTCTTTCTTTCTTTTATTCTTTCTTTATTTCTTTCTTTCTTTCTAGCTTTCTTTCTTTCTTTGTATTTAAAATGTCACTGCAATCTCCTGTTTCTTCTTTTTTCCTTTATTCAAATTCCCTTTAATAACTTTAGCTTCCATCCTTCCCAATTACCATTCTTGCAATTTCATCGTCATTCGTTTTCTTCGTGAAAATGAATGTTTATTGATTATTCATGTTTGCTTATTCTTTCAGTATTCCTTTATTCCGACATTGTTCATTCATTCACTCATTATAATATCGCCATCGGTTCATCTTTTCAAATCTTTCCCTCTCAAGTCCAGTCAATGCTTATTTTTTGTCATTTTTTCTTCGTCATTCATTCATATATTCATTCATTCTATTTTATCGATGGTTTTCTCCTCGGACGCCGAACATTATTTTCTTTAATACTTATTTCCTTCCTAAAACCTTTTTTTCCTTTTTTCAGTAAAACGTCGTCGTCTGCATTTTTCATTTCCTGTCGAGAAATTCCAATTAACTTGTAAATACACATTTCTCACAATATACATCGACAGATAAATACCCAGTATTAAACTAGAGATTTCATGTCTGAATAGACCGCGTTTAACTTTGCAGCTTGCTGGCTTCTGCAAAGACAACCCACAGATTTTCTGCCAACTTCTCAATCTTCAGGCAAAAGACATGATGGCTACCTATTTATCTAAGTGTCACATAAATGCAGTGATGACGTAAGAGGCTAGAGAATAAAAAGATTGAAAAACTTTGTTGCGTATTAAGGTGTCAGAACTGAGATAGATGCAATTGCTTATATGGGTATTCTAAATCTGTTATTGTTGAAAACTTACTTCAAAATTCAGCGCTAAAGAATTCTCCCCTCTCCATTGGCAACCATAATTTCTTGTATCAGAAGTAAACTTGCTAATTCTTCCCTCCGTGTCCCTGTCCACAAAAGCTTGTGCAAAATTCAACTTCCCAAATTCAGCAAAGAGTGTGGGAAATTCAGCGGCTCCCCAAATTGAAGAGACCCACCAAAATCAATTCTCACAGAAATTTCTCCATTAACATTGGGATGTAAAAAGGCGTTTGCTGTTAATGGTAATAGTTCAGTATCAAGTGTTTTCCGATATGTTAGAGATTTGGTGTTTATAGCTTCTTTCTCATCAGATTTGAAGACTGGTATGTTATGAATCCAAATATATTTTTAAAAGTTTTGTGGAAAGACTTCAAATCTTTCTACAGGGGTTGGACAAAATAATTGGAACAGGTACAAATTCAACTCCTATATTTCAAAGGCCTACTATATTAAGAACTTTAACTAAAACTTCGTAATTGCAGGTTATATCTATTGTAAATACGTTTATTTATCTAATTTACTGTCTTTGTCTTATTTATTTTTAGAATTTAGTAAAAAAAAAAAGTTCGAAAAAGGGAAAATTGTTGGAACTCGCATAACAGGAGACTCGATCCCTAAGGTTGCTGAACTGTTTGGCTTTTTCAAGAGCTACCATATTAAGAACTATGACGCAATTCTAGAAACAGGGCAAAACCCCGAGTAACCGAAGCAATTCGGGTCGGACTTGCAAACTTACTGACAGGGACCGACGTGCATTGAAACGCAATGTGGCGAAAAATTATCGGACTTCTGCGGCCAAAGTGACTGCTGAGTTGAATAATCATCTGAATAGTCCAGTTTCTAGTTAATCTGTTCATCGTGAGCTCCATAAGGCTGGATATCATGGAAGAGCCGCCGTGAGGAAACCTCTTCTCTCCACTCGCAACATTCAGAAGTGGTTGAAGTGGTGCAGAGATCACAATGCCTGGTCTGCAGACCAATGGAAGCAAGTCATATTCTCAGACGAGTTCAGTTTTTCTCTTTTCCCAACTTCAGGGCAAGTTTATGTGTGGAGGCAGCCCAAAGAAGTTTACAACTCTGACTGCCTTTTACCAACAGTGAAGCATGGAGGTGGATCAGTGATAGTTTGGGCCACCATATCATGGAAATGTCTCGATCCAATAGTTGTCCTGCATAGAAGAATCAACAGCAAAGATTACCTGAACATTTTGGGAGATCATGTTCATCCAATGGTTCAGACTTTAGCTCTGATGGTGACTGCATCTTCCAAGACGATAATGCTCCAATACATACCGCTTGAGTGGTTAAGAATTGGTATGAAGAGCATGAAAGTGAGCTAGAACACATGGAGTGGCCTCCCCAATCTCCAGATATCAATATTATTGAAAATTTGTGGTGCATTTTGGAGCGACAAGTTAGGAGCCGCTATCCTCCACCGTCGTGTCTTAAAGAGCTGGAGCAGGTGTTAATGGAAGAATGGCTGAAAATTCCTCTGGATGAAGTCAGGAAGCTGTATGATTCCATTCCTCGACGTATTAAAGCTGTCTGTGAGGCTAAAGGAGGACCAACTCAATATTAAATAAATTTTCTTTGAATTTAACAAGTGTTTCAATTATTTTGTCCAACCCCTGTATAATCCCTACGGTCTCTTGTTGGTAAAATCTATCGCTGTAAGCAATAGCTAATTTTTTTCTTTCTAAAGAATGCATAGTTTTATCAAGCACTTTGAAGGAGAGTTGATAATTAGATGGCGCCGATCTGATCCTGTCTTCGTGCCAGGCTAAAATTCCACGAAGTATGAATTGTCTTTGAACTCTGTTGTTTTTTTTCTAATTTATCTATTTTGTTTTTGTCATAATCACTGATCTGTTCGTCTTCATCCAAGGCTGGTGCGCATGGATCCATAGAAGACATTTTCTTTAAGCTCCGTTCAATATTAGATAACTCGAAGGTACCTGGGAATGTTTCAGTGAAGGTGGATTTTGCATATATACACATACAGAGGCAAGCATAAATATATCTACCCACATAGCAATTAGTTAGATTAATTCTATTTTAGTATAACCCCAACTTTAAAGCATTTAATAGTTATTATAACCTTACTTCGTTGTCAAGTTTTTTGAATTCCCGCATACTTGTATTTTGATTGGTCATTCCAGCTTATGTAACAGCGTTTCCCCTTGCGAGGGGGGGTTAATTAATTTGAATCTTCTAAAACCCGTTATTCTATATTCAACATCATCACTTGATAAGACACCAGAGGTGTTGAAACAAAATGGCTATTTTTGTAGTGATTTTATAACATATTTATGTTATAATTTTCAAATAAATAATTATATATATATATATATATATATATATATATATATATATATATATATATATATTGTTTGCTTCGTATTATTTTGGGCTTTGGTTCTTTTCTTTCTTTTCTTATTGTTTATTGCAAACTTTGTCAGTTGTATTTGTTGGGCATTTCTGACAATTACACTAAAAATGATCAATTACTCTACATTACACTATTTAGATTATTCGGACTATTGTACGCTGTTGTACGCTCCGGACTTCTTCAGATGGTTGGAATGTCGAACTGAACCCTTTATTTCGTTCTAGTTCCACGTGCCATGTTAAATGGATGTCAGTTATTAATTATCTGCCGTTAATTCCCCTCTCCAAATTCTCCACTGCCTTAACCGGCTCTTGAACTCACACTCTTTGGGTCCTGTTACTGGATCTAACCAACGCCTTTATCCACTGTGTCATGTGTCCTTCAGGACGTCTGCGTATGAATTTCTCGGTATTATAAACCTAATGCCTTCAGCAACCATTTTTACCAGTGCTCATATTGCAATTTTTGCTATTATGAATATATGTTTTTACCAGAACTCATATTGCAATTTTTGGTGTTATGATCGCTTTTCTCTGGCACTCCTTATTACTGATTCCCATATTGTATTCATTTCTATGCTTGGTCGGCTCAGGAGATTTTTGTGGCCTAGCATATGTGCTGATTCCTTAAGTTTACGAATTTTCCAAATGTGTTCTTTGTCTATGATCTCAACCTGACAGATGGCACAGTGGATAAAGGCGTTGGTTAGATCCAGTGACAGGACCCAAAGAGTGTGAGTTCAATACTCGGTTAAGGCAGTGGAGAACTTGGAGAGGGGAATTAACAGGAGATTAACTGATAACTGGCATCCATTAAACATGGCACGTGGAACTAGAACAGTTTACCCCAGTGAGCGAAAGAAAGGGTTCATTTCGACATTTCAAGCACCAGAAGAAGGCCGGAATTTACAACGGCCGAAACGTTGTAATAAATATGGCGACAAAGATGAGGACAATAGTCCGAATAATGTAAATAGTGTACATAATACCTCATCTCAGAAATATAGACAGATACTCTATATTAATAATACTAATTATAATGATGATGTTGATAATAATAATCATATCTTCTATCCTCTTGCTACCTTAAGTGGGATGTATATTTATTATAATAACAATTCCAAATGTGCCACACGGTTTAAAATGTCGGATAGAGAAGGCTGATCTTCATTAGTCTTAACTTAAACATTTGCTAGTGTCAATCATTGACCCATCCGAACATGTAATGATCCATTCACCAAAATATTACATTTACTCATCTTAACCGTCACATGACAGTCACCAAAATTCCCTTTCCCCACCGCCGTAACATAGCTTCCCTGTGCCTTTTCTATAAATATTTTCATGGTAATTGTTCTGACCATCTTTCCTCTTTGGTACCTGCATTTAATGAATTTTAAGCACAGTATTGATTGATAACTAAATCTCATCATTTTATTGCGATAATTGATAGATGTAACCATCAGTTTTTTTTCTCGCAATTCTCGCTTGTAAAAATCACTTCGAACCCCGAACTACCACCAGTCAGAATGAACGGATATCCCCTTCTTTGAGAGAATATTGAGCCTCAACCTCATACCTGATCTCAAGCGGAACTCGCACATACGATACTAAAGATGCAGCTAAAATGGTCGGCTCCCTGTACCGCTCTAGTAAGTACCTGACTCCTTTTGCTATCCTCTATCGTTACAAGAGACAGATGAGGCCGAAAATGAAGTACTGTTGTCATATTTGGGCTGGAGTTGCCCAGACCTCACTCTCCAGTCTTGATAGACTTCAAAAGTGTCTCCGAGTCCATGTGGGGGAGGGGCGAATTATTTCCACCTTTCGACCTCTCTCTCACAGTCAGGATGTGGCTAGTCTCTCACTGCTCTATCGCTACTTCCACGGAAAGTGCTCAGACGAACTACATTTCTTGGTTCCACCTGGTCTAACCTTCACGACTAGGAACCGCCATGCCACTCATATTGTAGCAAACACCTCGCATTTCCTCCCTATTCCATCAATGAGAAGTAAGTTCCACTCGAACAGCTTCTTTCCACGCACCACTGCTCTGTGGATTCCCAGAGAGGATGTTTCCCCAATCACTACAATTTTAACCTGTTTAAGTCCAGAGTTAACAGTTATCTTCCCCTTTTATTCGTATAAACTACCCCTGAACGTAACCCTCTATCTTTAGTGGCTTCAGGGCCTTGTGCAGTGTGAACCTTACTGTAACAAACCTGCTATTTCTTTGAATTTTGTTCTTTTATCGTAATTTCTCTTTAATTTTTTTAAAGATTCGTTCCCTCTCATTAACTCTTTGCGTCTTAGCTGCTTTATCGCCTTTGTCTAGAGTGAAATGATTAAAAAACAATTTAAAGAAAAAGTTTATGAAATCATCTACAGAAATCCGAGTGCTGGATTGCTATATTTTTTAATCGGGTTCATCTCATGCAAGATAGTCAAGCCACTGAGACAGAAGGGGTTACTTGGTGTGGCAAAGTTAGAAACAGAAACATAGCTAAGGAGCGAAAACAAAAGAAGTATAATTATGAGTTCAATAGATTGCAACGATTGACGTTGCATTTAAATTTTTGCAAATTAAAGTTGGGACCGGAAGGGAGTTCCACAAGTGAGAAGTGCGAGAAAAGAAACTGTTTACGATAACATCTATCCAGCTCATTGATTAGATATCAACGCCAGTCTAGTACTATGCTTAAATTCAAACTGTTTAGGTACCATAGCGAAGAGATCGTCAATGACGATAAAAGTATTTATAGAAAACAGAAAGAGAGGCTTCTTTACGGTGGTTGGAAAGTGACTGTAACCGAGCCGCCAGATCAGGACCAATAATATTGCCAATTCTTCTTTGGATTTTATCAAGGATCTCAAGATAAATAGCAGGGCCACCGGATCATGTGTTAGCAATATTGTCATGGACGAATGGTAGACTTATAGATATGTCAGATAGATTATTGATGGAAAACATGTCTAGCTAGACACAGTGAACCCATTTTATTAGAAGCGGACCTAACAATGGATTCAGTATAATCTTTCCACTTCATGTCAGCCGAGAACGTTAGCCCAAGAAGGCACAACGAGTCACTCTCGTGGAAGTCAGCATCAGCCATGCTGATAGAAGACAGAGAGGATAATCTCAGATGATTAATAGAGAACTCTTTAGTTTTGGAGACGTTAAAATTAACAAGGCATCTTTTGACCCAGTTAATAACAGACTTGAGGTCGTTTTGTATATCAGCTGACATTTTGATCGCGGCAGTAGTAAATAGTTGTGTCATCAGTGTACATACCAAGTTGAGAGCTTATGCCATCGGGAAGATAATTAATGAAAACTAAAAACAAAGTAGGAAAAAGGATGGAACCCTGGGGGACATCTGCATTAGTACGAAAGGAAGTGAAAGTCACGATTCAATAGAAAAGACTGGATCAATATCCATCTATATCTCTGAGATGAGGTATTATGATTACTTGCATTATTGACATTATTCAAGGAAACATGGTCCAGTGGATAAAGACGTTGGTTAGATCCAGTAACTAGCCCCAAAGAGTTGTGAGTTCAATACCAGGCCACAGCAGCGGTGAACCAAAACTTAGAGAGTTGAGTTAAAGGAAAATAACTGAGACGTCTGAAAGAGGCATGGCAATGGAACTAGAACAATATACCCCGGTGGACGAAATAAATGGTTCGGTTCGATATTTCAATCAGCTGAAGAAGGCTGGAGCGTACAACGGACTAAACGTTGTGATTATGGTAATGAAGATGAGGATAACAGTCCGAATAATGTAAATAATGCAAGTAAAGATTGGATCAGTTCAAAAATTTACCCAGAGACACCGTTCAGCTTGTGGAGAAGACCTGTCGAAGGTTTTCGAGATGTCCAAAGCTACAGTCCTGGCTTCATTATTCTTATCTACAGCTTGATAGATTCTGTATGCGATTATCATCAGTACATCAGCAATCGACCTGGAGAAACGAAAGCCACATTGCTTGTATCCATATACCAGTGAGTGTTGGACAATGTCCCCACAGATGAAGAGAAAACTGTAGACAACAAAAATGTGGATCTACAGAAGGATACTGACAATTCCATGGGCGAAGGGAGTAAACAACGAGGAAGTCTTAACGGAAATGGAAACAAAAAGAATATTTATGCTCAGAATCAGGAATTGACAGGTGAAATTCCTTGGACACATAATGAGGAAGAGGGGATCGGAAAACTTAACACTCTCGGGGCGTAATAAGGGAAAGAGAGTTAGGGGAAGGCAGAAAGCTGCCTTTATCTGACGAGCTTGTGGGAATGGATGGCGGAGCGGGAGCGGGGCGCTATTCTTAGCAAACGTATAGAAACATCTAAGGGCAACTAGGAATAGGAAGTTGTGGAGAACCATGATCATTCATGCTCTGAAGGTACGCGGCACATAAAAGAAGTCGAAATGGAAAGATATTTTAAAGGAAAGACTTTATTTAATGATCTTTAAAGATATAAAAGAAACAATCTTTATGCAGCTCTCTTCAGAAATTTGACAAACGTAAATACATTTTAAAACAACGCCTGTATTTAACGATCTACGAATTAGAATTTTTTTTAAATCTAGAAATTTGGTAAAAGTAAATAAATCCTGTGTACAAATAAAATCCTTTACGCAATAATTTACAGAAACATGATACAGAAATCTATTTTCAAATAAAACCCTTCCTAAATTTCAGAAAATAAACCTATTTCAAAAGAAAAGCCTTTATTCACAGATCCACAGAAATTTGATCCAATAAGCACAAACATCTATTCCTACAAGCTCGTCAGATAAAAGTAGCTTTCTGCCTTCCCCTAACTCTCTTTCCCTCATTACGCCCTGAGAGTGTTAAGTTTTCCGATCCACTCTTCCTCATTATGTGTCCAAGAAGTTTCACCTGTCAATTCCTGATTCTGAGCATAAATATTCTTTTTGTTGCCATTTCCGTTAAGAAAAAACATGGGGTATGTAAATACGCTTACGATTTTGAAACATCGATTTTCGCATGAACACCGAAGTTAAGCAACGACGATCCGGGTCAGTACCCAGATTACTGTCCACTTCAAAATACCAAAAGTTGTAAATTTGGATATGCGGATGGTGTAATGAATAATGGCTCAAAGTTGGAAATCGAAGAGCCGAGTTCTAATTCGAATAGAATTCGTTATATTTACTTCAGTGTAAATATCGATTGGAAAATGTACGAATGGCACGATTTTTCTCCCCCAGTTATAGGACAATAAGTAGAACGTGTACCCGTCAACCACTTATAAAGGTGATAATTTAATAATATATTGAAATAGATAAGTGAAAATCCTTTCAAGCTGGTATCGAAGAGAAGGGCATTATTTTTATACGTTGTAAAATCTTGGTAAACAACTCTCGTTTTTTTCCAATTGGCAACGGTACAATTGAAAGCAAGAGTCGGATAGGCGTGTTATTTCGCCAATTCCTTTATCAGTCTTATTCCATCGGCTGCCTGGAGTGTCGTCGATCTGAGACTTGAGTGGAAAAGATTATTCAGAAGCCAAACAGAAATAAAATCGGAAATACGAAGCCATTTTGTTTGTTCTGTCGGCGACAAGAGATCTGGTGATGAACTTTGAGGCGCTGACAAAAAATAGAAGAAAAGGACAAAATATATATTTTCTTCTTCTTCTTCTTCTTCTGCACCCCTATTATGTAGACGATCATGGCTCTCCACAATTTCCTCTCCTTTGTAGCTCTTAATAAATTTTGTCTTTTTGTTATCTCTCCTAAACGTTGTTCCGACATCCATTCACTAAGTAGGTTATCCGTTGTTTTCCTCTATCCCTCTTGCCTTCAATCTGTCCTCACAGATCTTCTTCTTTATATACCGTTTCCATTCAGAGCATAGGCGATCATGGCTCTCCACAATTTCCTCTCCTTTGTAGCTCTTAATAAATTTTGTCTTTATGTTATCTCTCCGAAAACTTGTTTCGCGATTCATTTACATTTATAAAGATAAACATTTATTTAGATAAATTGAAAAAGAACGCTTTTAATTATCGATCTACAAATTAGAATTTTCTTAAACGTAGAAATTTGTTAAAAGTAAATAAATCCGATGTTTAAATAAAACCCTTTACGCTTCATGATTTACAGAAACAAGACAACAGTAAACAGAAATCTGTTTTCAAATAAATGCCTTTACTGAACGAGCGTCGTAAATTTAAGAAAAGGAACCTATTTTAAAAGAAAAGCCTTTACTCAAAGGCACACACTGAAATTATGTCATGCAAGCTTACGGCCATATCATATTGAATCATCGATTCTCGCACGATCACCGAAGTTAAGCAATGTCAAGCCGGGTCAGTACTTGGGAATAATGAATGTGGTAATCTTGGATGTGAAAGTAGTGTAATGGATAGTGCAATGCTCATAGTTGGAAATCGGAGAGCCGAGTTCTAATTCTATATTCACTTAGGCGCAAATATCTTTGGGAAATGTATGAATAAAACAATTATCTCTCCCCCAGCTATGGGTTAAATATTAGGACTCATTAGTCATTATTATATCCATAAAACTCTTACAATCTAAAAGGAATATATCTATGGCTTTAAATAACCTTGAAAAAGTTGATAAGCCGTAAAAAATAATTCAATCATATTTACGCCCTGCTTACAAATACACGCGTATTTCGGATTGGATGAATAAGTTCGCCATGTATCGTACTATCGTAAACTTAATAACTCAAAAACGAGTATATATATATATATATATATATATATATATATATATATATATATATATATATATATATATATATATAAACCAAATGATAACACCCCCATAGTAATATACACGCTTACACACATCATACTCACTCAATCCCTAAGAACCAAATAACACACACACACTTAACAGAGACACATCCTCTTCCCAGGAACCAATAAAACTGTCAAAATGACCAAGGGAATTCAGAGCAGCATGAATCCATCCAGATCTTATCTTAAATAACAACTTAAAAGAGACTGTTTGACCAACACAAGGACTGACCAAAATTCATGATAAAAAAATAAAGAATAAAAAAACAAATGAAAACTACAGATAAAAGTTCATTTTCTCCATCAACACATTCATTTCTGTAGTTCACTGCTACCAGCAAGCAGAAAATTATTTTTCTCCAGATGATGGCCATGTTGGCCGAAACTAGTCGAGGAATCTAAATGAAATAATAATAAAAACGAAGGACTATTAATATACAACCCAGTGTGTCTGAAGATTTGAATTTTTTAATTTTTAATATTTTTTATTGTTCAATATATATATATATATATATATATATATATATATATATATATTAGGTTGGTGCAAAAATAATGTCGTTTTTTGACGTTCAAGATCATGTCAAAAAACGACATTATTTTTGCACCAACCTAATATATATATATATATATATATATATATATATATATATATATATATATATATATAAATAGCTCATATGCGCCCATGTATATCTGTACGCATTCAGTCTCAAAGCAGCAGAAACTTAATGCTTGTTTTGCCTTTATTTTCCTTCTCTTTCTGATACACGTGTCTTTTTTTTCCATGTTTGAAAATGAAAAATACCTTCATTATCTCGAAACGTGTATAGCTTGCCAGTTTTCAACACCTTTAAATGCTTGGCTATCATCGTTTTCAACAATGCTTTTTTTTCATTATTGCCAAACGAGTGAACGAAAGAAAAGCTACTTTGTATTCTATTTTCACGCAAAATGAACGCGAATTATTTGACGTAAATTAGGAATCTGCTAGCAAACGTTGGCAGTGAAGTTGCCTCGGGTTTCTTCAGCAAATTCTTTGTACCGATGGGTACTTGGATTGTTAAAGGAAACCAAATCGAGATTTACCTGTGAATCATTAAACGAAGAATAAAAGACTTAAGGAGTTTTCAGCTCGAGTTATATGTGTAAGAAAAAGATTCCATTATTGATAATGGCTAGAGACTTGGAATGTAACTTCGATGATTAAATATTTAGTCGATTATTGATAAAACCGAGGAGGAAATCATATGACGCTACAGAACAAGTGCTATACTTTGTATTTGAAAGATTTAATTTCCACCGGTGCCAGAGATCGTTGTACAAATCTGGATAAAACTCTGTTTCTATCTATCTATCTATCTATCTATCTATCTATCTATCTATCTATCTATCTATCTATCTATCTATCTATCTATCTGTCTCTCTCACTCTCTCTCTCTCTCTCTCTCTCTCTCTCTACATATATATATATATATATATATATATATATATATATATATATATATATATATGTATATATGAAGAAATATAGTCCTAAAGTGTGCTATATTTATGGGATAAAGTGCTCAATATCAGAGATAGAGCGTGTGTAAATATAAAAGTGAACATAGAAGTCAACACTTAGAGGCAACAGTCTGTTTCATGCTAGTGCAATCGTCAGGCAGCTAGTGCTGTTATTTTTCTCGGCTATTTATATATAAGGGTCGGTGGTGCATTGTGGGTAATCTATTTTTGGCGGTTACTTTTACCGGAAGTCGCTTATTTGTTTATTTATTTATTTATTTATGTCAAATTATTTTGCTTGTTTTTTTTGTTTTGTTTTTTTTTTAATTTTAATTTTAATTTTTTATCTTATATATTTAATTATTTATTTTATATGTATATATATATATCCAAATACGAGAAAGAACAAATGGAGTAAAAATACACAGTTCGTAACGTTTGCTTTTAAAAGAGTGCTCAATACAAAGTAGAGCAATATATTACTATTATTATATTTTTAATATAATAATAACATTTTTAAATCGCTACAACAATTGTGTAGCGGTCTATCTATCTATCTATCTATCTATCTATCTATCTATCTATCTATCTATCTATCTCATGCTAGTACATTAATTTACACTGGGTATTAAAATGCAGCTTAATATATATAGTACTTGGCGTTAAGGATCAAATCCAGGCAGAGGCAACGAGATTTATGTAAGTCAACCTCTTACTATAGTTAATAATTTAATAATATATTGAAATAGATAAGTGAAAATCCTTTCACGTTGGTACCGATGAGAGAGACATTATTTCTCCTTCACGTTGTAAATCTCTAAATCAACTCTCATTTTTGTTCTATTGGCAACGGCCCAATTGAGAGCAAGAGTCGGATAGGCTTGTTATTTCGTCAATTCCTTTATCACTCTTATTCCATCGGCGACGTGGAGTGTCGTTGATCCCTGACTTGAATGCACAAGATTGTTCAGAAGTTATCATTCACTGGATGTAAGACAATTACGGCAATATAACGTGGGAGATGAAAAGTCAAGGAGAAGTAAAACCTGAAATACACGTTGTTGTGGATTCTGGGAATGGAATCCTGCACAAATAAATAAACAACGCCAGTAATTGAGATAGAAAAATAAGTGTATTAAACGTAAGAATACAGACTTGAAGTGAAGATTAGTAGTCCAGGAATGCGGGTTAGTAGAAAGTATATGTACAAGTCTCTGTAAGTGAAGCCGTAATTATCTCTCTCTCTGTACTCTCGTATAACTCTCTGTGAACATCCTGTGTACTGTCTCCGTATCTCTCACCCTGACTCAAACGTATCTCAAACTGAAGGTATTCTCTTTGTCAGTGTAAGTATACTTTGGACGAGTCCATCTTGTCTACAAGGGTCTGCCCCACAACACACGTCAATTTTGTTTTTTCTGTCGGTAAGAAAGTTGGTGATGAACTTTGAGGCACCAACACAAAAGAGAAGAAAAGGACAAAATATCTTGTTTTTCTTCTTCTTTATGTGCTGTGGAAGGGTTACAAATAGAGCCTATTGAGTTGTCTGAAAATAATATCCCGAAAACTCTGATCCCATTGAAGATCCCATTGAAATTTGGAAAAGGGCGGTAGAATATCCTCGTTTTTCTTGGACCTACAGTTGCGAATCCACATTCTCGTACTTGGCACTCATGAATTCGTTGAGAACACTGTTGACAGATTAGGAGACCAATTAAAACTAAAAACCACCATGTTAGATCCTGGTATGAACAAAAATTATTTAATAAACAAGCAATATCAAGACAGTCATAAATTTGTCTCGAAGGTGGAGAATTTGTTTAAAAATGTTTTGCTCTTCAGTTTTATAATGTCTGTTTTTATTAGATTATATATTTATTAAATTTTAGTTTATGCATTATTTGTCTAAGATTTAAAATGTGTAAAAATATCACTTCATTTAGTGAATGTGGTCTCTATGAGAGACGCTGAATTTCAATGTGGCCGTCATGCACAAAAAAGTTCCCCGCCCCTGGGTTAGAAATTTCATTTTCCTTTCGAATTTTCTTTCCCTATTGCCGTTTTGTCAGGAAGATGATTTCTTGATGTTATCGGCCTAGAGAGGCGATCATTGCGGACAGCACCTGAAAAACATACTACGAGTTAACTCAGGACCTGTGATTTAAATAATATATATATATATATATATATATATATATATATATATATATATATATATATATATATATATATATATATGAAGAAATATAGTCTTAAGATGTGCTATATTTATGGGATAAAGTGCTCAATATTAGAGATAGAGCGTGTGTAAATATAAAAGTGAACATAGAAGTCAACACTTAGAGGCGACAGTCTGTTTCATGCTAGATGCAATCGTCAGACCACGAGTGCTGTTACTTTTCTCGGCTATTTATATATACAGGTCAGTGGTGCATTGTGGGTAGGCAATTTTGGCGGTTATTTTACCGGAAGTCGTTTATTTGTTTATTTATTTATTTGGGTTAAATTATATTGCTTGTTTTTATTTATTTTTATTTTTTATTTTTATTTCTTATCTTATATATTTATTTATTTATTTTTATTTTGATCGGTGTTTTTATTAACGTAGTAAAAAATGTTTATATAGCTTATTTAATAGTTTTGTTTTTGTTTGGGAAGATAATTAAAGCTATTTGTTCAATTTTGGGGTTGATTGTTGTAGTTTGTTCTAACTATTATTTTGGCGGGAGCAGTTTTTAATTTGTTTATTACTTCATGTATTTATTTGGATTGATTATCTTTATTTGTTTTTATAACGGCTTGTTTATCGGTATCGGTTGTTAGTCAATTTATATATTTGGATGTATTTAGATCAATTTATTTTAATTGTTATTATTTATTTGTTACACCGTATATTTTCTCTTTTTGGTTTTTGATTTTCAAGTACCGTAGTATATTATTTTTTTAATTATTTTTATTCTTTTTTTATCGTTATATAACAGTTATAGCTATTTTTTTCGTCCGATTTTTGGTTTGATTTTTATAGTCTAACTAATATTTTGGTCATAATAATTTGCTAATTTGTTTATTATTTACTTTATTTATTGATTTTTGTTTCTTATTTTTTATTCTATTTCGTCTATTCTAACAGGTGGGATTTGGTAATTTGTTTGGATTAATTTATTTTGCTTATTTTATTGTCATTTTGTTTATTTATGTATTTATTTTTTCCGTTTTCGATTTTTAAGTAACGTAGTAAAAATTTGTTTTCATGTCTGCATTTTGGATGAGCTCGGATCTTTTATTTAATAATTTATTTTGGTCAGGGAAGGTAATGATAGCTATTTTTTTCTCCAAGCAAAGTTTGCAAGTTTTTGATTGGTTGTTGTAGGCTGATGATCTTTTCCTTATTTTCCAAGATATTTTTGGTGTGGTGTGCGTTTTGTTTTTCATTTCCCAGATATACTTAGAAAGCATGGTGCTGTTCGCATATTTACTATTTGTGAAAGGTGTTTTGTGTACATAATTTCTTTGTTTTCAGGGTCCTTCAGTTACTCCTATGTATACTTTTTCTTCATTATCTGGTGATTTTACCGTGGCTTGGTATATTACGTTGTTTTGTAAACAATTACCATTTAAGGGACATTCATTCTTTATTCTGCAGTTGCACGTGGGTTTAATTTTCTCTTGTTTAAGGGGATGTAGGTCTTTTGGTTAGTAGTGGTTCTTTATATATATATATATATATATCTATATCTATATCTATATATATATATATATATATATATATATATATTTAAAGACATTTATAATATGTTTAACGTTCTTTTTATAAATGTCTTTAAATAAATTGTCGGACCTTGTCCAATTCAATATATATATATATATATATATATATATATATATATATATATATATATATATATATATATATATGCACAGAGAGGAATATAATATTAAGTCACTTCTTTTCATATATAAAGGATAGCTTTGATGAATTGCAGATTTAATGCTCAGATTTCCTGCCTAAGCTAACCAGAAAGACGATCACCTGAAAGAATTGCATATATTCAGTAGTTTTATTACGATTATTGGTGGATTTTCGAGAGTTTTCCACTTTAGAAAATTGGCGGCGATAATTTGAATACTGATGCTGTTTACGTGTTGATTATAAAGTGAATGACCTTAATTAATTGCTTAGTTAATTGCTACTGAAGATATTAATGTTGTTAGGACTGCCTTTGAAATTCTAATTTCCTCTTTGAACATAGAGAGTAATTTATATTTTAAATTTTATCTGTTGTGATGAGGAAAACAACATAGTTATATTTTTTCTATCTATCTATCTATCTATCTATCTATCTATCTATCTATCTATCTATCTATCTATCTATCTATCTATCTATCTATTTAAATGTTTGGAGAACTCGTGGCGTAAAGTGGGTCTCTCAAAGGAAGAAAAATTGATAGAAAATTTTCTTTAATTTCTTGTAGAGTGATTTTGTGAGATGTGTGAAATGTCCGGCGAGATACGTGCTGTGGATACTTTAACGAACAGATTAATACCGTCTGTCTGCCTGCTTGACTGTCTGTCTGTTTTCTATCTATCTATCTATCTATCTATCTATCTATCTATCTATCTATCTATCTATCTCGTTCTGTTCATTATCTATCTATGTATCTATCTATCTATGCTTCCCCACCCACACGTGTTTATGTGTGTGTGCATTTCTGGATGTTTTTATTTAAAAAGACAGACAAGAATATTTTTGCTTTTCTTTTCAGTTAAGTGTTTTTATTTACGAAACTTTGCTTTCAATGATTGTCGCATATTGACAGAATATTTATTAAGAAGAGCTCTCATTCACACTTCTGGTCATGTTCAAGATCCAGTTATGTAGATCTGTCGTCTTTCACATTTTCAAAGACTGTTCTCTTTTAGTTCATGTCTAGTTATCGTGTAGACTCAACATTATGACTCAATAAAATAAAAGACTTTTCTTCAAGGTTAAACAATTATTGATGTATCAACATATGTCATTTCCGATCTCGCTCCAATTTTTTAAAATTCTATTTTGAGTCAATTAAGAATTAATGACAGTAATCGATGAAAAGCCTCAGGAACTGGTCAGTCAGGAGAACGTCATCGTTCAGTAAGTCGACACTAAACTTCACGTCTCTTTGCAAACCTGGCAGAAATTGGTACAGTTGGTCTAGAATATCCTAGTACACATACCTTACCTCACCTAACTATCAAAGGAAACGTGGCCTCAGAGGTATCCATATAGATCGTGGGGAGTCGTTTTATTGGTAGCTGGTCTAATTTCCATTTACGCCAAAACACCTTACCTCATTCAGTGATTGATGCAAGTTCCGCCTTCATAGAAGTAATGGTTTTTTATGAGTCATCCACCTGGGATTGGAGGGACACTGTGTAGTAGGAACTCCTTACGCAAAATGAGACGTTAAATTCAGACAAGTACTGTTTCCCAATTAGCCTGATTAAAGGCAACAGTCGATGAAAAGCCTCAGGAACTGGCCAGTTGGTAGAATGTCATAGTATATCATGTCAATGCTAGACTTCACGTCTGTTTGTAAGCCTGGAAGAAATTGGTACAACTAAACAGATGTCCTACTAAACAGCAGCTTAGAACCAAAAGAAACATTCGAAGAAAGTGATGCTGTTTATCTGTTGGGATTGGAAGGAGGTTGTGTATTAGGAGTTCCTCCCGCCAAAACAGACGTTGAATTCAGACTGTTCGCAATTGCTATTTATGGAGTAATTGTTGAACAGAGCAATGTATGCCCAGAACATTCTCAAACCATTCTCATTTCTGCGACAAGAAGGCGAGATGTGTTGTTCCAGCAGAATAATCCCCGCTTACATAAATTCCCTGTCTTACGCAATATACATTTCAAGATCTATAATTATCACTGTCCTGCATGGTCACCACATCCATTTCTGATTAAACATGTGTAGTACATGATGGCACAACGACTGACTCTTTCAGTTAGCCGAACTACAACTCTTGCTGCAGAACTTCAACTAGTGAAATGGGTGTGAATTAAAAGTATTGAAAGATGGTGTATCATCGTAGGCTTGTGAGAGTATAGGCTTGTATTAAAGTTTAAGGAGAACGCATAGTATATTAGTGAACTTAATGTTGATCTGTGTATGCGAACATATACTATAAACCAGATATACGTTTCATTTCGAAACATAAAATCATGGTGTTATATATATATATATATCCCCTTAACAATCAATTACAACTAGAAGTAAACTTATATTTCAAAATAAAATTTTTAGTGTTTTAATGTAAATTCTATGAATATTTTTCTAATCGACTATTTCATATTAAATCCCCCAAATTTTTGTAATAAAGTTTAAAAAAAAAACTTTAACTAACATATACAGTGTAACCCGGATATAAGATACCCAGATATAAGATAAACCCGGATATAAGATAAACCCGGATATAAGAGAGATTTTCTCTGGTCCCAAATTAGAGCCATACTTACCTAAACAAAATAGACCAAACCCGGATATAAGGGAAACACGGATATAAGAGAAACCCGGATATAAGAGACTTATTCTCCGGTCCCGACAACTCTCTTATATCCAGGTTACACTGTAATTAAATTCCTTAGACTGTTTAAACATTCAAACTTATATAAAAAATTATAATATTTATGAACTCTCAAAGTAAAGCAAAACAACAGCGTCCATTCCAAAGAAAGTTAATGACACTTTATCACAACTTCTTTCTCTCTCTTTCTCTTTACGCCTTTTTGCTCTATCCCCCTCCCATATCAATATATAACTTCCGTTAACAGATTTAATGTGTCAATGTCTGGATTTCCTCTAAAAATAAAAATTTAAATTTGAAAGAATAGAAATGTTACATCTAACTCAATCATGTCTCGCTACCTCCTTCACTCCCTCATTTCGTTAATTTACATATTACTGCGCGTTATAAATGTGTAAATTTCTTTTCATTTTTCGTTTCAACCTTTGGAAATAAAATCTGATGATCCGCAGTCCTTTAAAAGGGCTGTGGTGAAATAATTTATTATATGGAACCTTAAAGTGGTCTGTTTTTATTTAAATTATTAGCTCTGATTTACATTGAGCTCTCTGGATTTTATCCTCCTTGGGTCTACCCATACGGATTACCTAGTTTTTCGTAAACTATATATATATATATATATATATATATATATACTGACTTTAAAATATCTATTTCACCAGAAAAGAAAAGGAGATTTTAATGTAATTATATTTTATATTCCATAAATTAATTATATGGAGTATTCCTGAGCCAGTATAGTGATAACATGTCACCGCTGGGCAGAGGGCTTCCTAGACTGAAGTCAACGAGAAGAGTTCTCTTCGATTGAATCAACAACCACATGTCCGTGGCCAAGACGAACTGAAAGAACCTCGGCTGTGATCTGACCTGTAGGCAGAAGAGTTCCGCCAGATCTACTTTCCCAAAACACGCTCCACATAAATGAATACTTTCCCGGTTTTCAATCCAGTTATGTGGCGAGAACTAGCCAGGTGCTCAGCTGTACAGCAAACCTACGACCACACTTCGTCTATAAGAAAAATATATGTTACTTAGGTGAGTTATCGCCGTTGGCCAAATGCACTCTCTAAGATCACGTATAGCGTCAAACCAACTAATCATTAGCCAGAATATGTTGGCGCCAATTATAAAGAACGCTATTCTCTGCTGTTTCTCTTCCTCTTTTCTGCCGAGATCTGCAAGGCACAGGACATCAAAGTCGTCTCTGGTTCTACTTGCAGTTTTGACATGAGAGCCGTACTATATTAGTACGTAAGCGAAACCATTCTGCAAAACCAAGGACTTTATTTAAATGGACTTGTATTGTTTCTATTGTGGTAGGATCCACCTAATCTGCATAGGTGACTACCGACTATATAAATAATGGTTGGTACCGGAAGACAGGAGGGAGCGAATACAGAGATCCAGCTAGAGACTCTGCCCGACTGCGACTTAGTCAACACATTCTCCAGGAACGTCTTCCCAGAAATATACAGAAATACTATATGTAAATATTGTGTACATTTTCTTGTTATAATACATTCTTATTCTAAGTACATTTTGTGTTGCATTATTATTCCATGCATTAGTCGAGATTCAACAGTTTCATTATAAAATATAGCCGCAAACAGAACAATTCTTTTGCAACTAGAACTATTATTTCAACAATATTTGTATATAAGAATTTCAATAATATTCCTATTAACTTTCAATTTGTGTTCCGTGTTCTTCCTGTATTTATATTTTGAGGCTTAAATCGCGATCGGTCGTAGAACTAATATTAGGGTAAAATCCAACCGCTCAATCCATTGCTCGCGAGAAATTAGACCTAAAAATAATGAAGCATCAAAAGACAGGAAATACACTGATAGGAAAAACCTTGGTAAATTAATTACTTTTGCTCATTTTATTCCAAAATCGAGAGTTATTAGCATTATGCTTCTCTCCGGACATTTTATGATAGGGGAGAGCCAGAAAACAGCTTAATGCATTTTCGTTAATACTGCATGGTGGATGGTAGAGCATCTTAAAGTAAAGTAATTCTGAAAAAAATATTTAAAAAAATACTGGGCTACCAGCAGTAATCTCATAACTTTCAGCTCTTTTCTTAAGTTAAAAAGGAAAGTTGCTTTTCAAAAAGTGATCTTTATTATTGCAAAATGTCAAAATATGGAGTTAGTCTTTAATGTTGCAGCCTTTGGCTCGAATAATGGTCTCAGTTCGATGTGGCATTGAAAGGAAAGAGATTCAGAGTTACTGGGAATTTTGTTCCTATTCTTCTTGGCAGCAATCTTAAAACCCATGGAAATTCCGTGGAACGTTTGTTTCTTTTGTTTCCACCCCAATGGTACACTTATATTGAGGTCAGGATCTTTTCCTGGACAGTCTTCTAAAAGTTGAAAATCTTCCCCCACAAGAAACCTTTTTGTTGCTCGTGATGTGTGGCAAGGAACACCGCTACGTTGAACATGTTCCCCATCTTCATAATCTGGCAGAAGATTAAACCGTAGTAAACTAATATAGTCGAATAGATCTGTTCGCACTGTGCTGTCGAACTCTCTGCCTTTAGCAGAGAGGAACCCGGACGATGCTTTGCCGAAGGGCAAAGCTTCGTCCGGGGAGGTAGACACACCCTGAACCCGTTTATGCGGGTTCTAAGGGAATATTTTTGGCCGAGCCTACGAGCTCGGAGAGCCCACGGTAAACTCGGCCTTGTGCCACATACATCCCTCGTGCGGGGGGGACTGTTAAATATTAACAAATATAGTTTAAAGTTTTCGCGTTTTAGGTTTCTATCAGCCATTATCAATTTTCTACTACCATCGCTCTTGATGCAACCCCACGCCATTACTTGTTTACCACCAGACTTTACCGCCTCTGCGGTGTATCTTGAAATATTCCTTTCTACCATTAGTTTTCTTACATATTCTCTTGCATTATAATGTGATTCTATTTTGCCTTCATCATTGAAATTACTTTTTGCAACTTTCCAGCATCTTCTCTTCAAGTCTTCAATTTTTTATTCCAATGTTTTTTGGTTAATGGTGTTTTTTCGTTGCAATGCACCCGTTCAACTTGTTTTTTTTTTGGTAATACTCCGCGTAGTGTATCAACTGAAACCCTGTTAAAACTACATTCACTCCTAACTTGTCTAGATGTTAATTTTGGATTATCAGCCGAGCTTCTCATAATCTTTCATTCATCTATCTTTGATTCATCCATGTTATCTTTGCACTTAAAACATTTCCACTAGTGGGAAACGTCTTTGGGTGGGGTTTGAACCCGGTTTCTTGAATTTTCCAGCCACCTGTCTATCTCTGGTTGAGTCATCTTTCCTTTTAAATTTACAACCTTCATCTTTGTTTCAGCAAAAATTTTAGCCACGATTTTAGTGTCAAAAAGTAAGTTGGTGTTCAATTACATTGAACACCAGCTTTGCTTGTCAAAGAATCTTACGCAAGTGTTAATAAACTGGAACAATTTATACTTAAAAATACGCATATTATGATGGTTTTATCAATTGAGATGTTTCATTGGCCCAATAGTTTGGGTGCAGAACAACTCAACATTATCAGCACATCACCGCTGACTGAAAACCGCCAACTAAGCGCTGGGACCACAGAGGACCAAGACAACTCAGAACCGAGACAATTCAGCACCTGAAAAACAACTTTTTTTTAATAACCGAATAAAAGGAATCTATTAATGATTAAAACATTAATTAGTGAATATTTTTACTTTATTAAAAAATAAATTTCTTTACTATTTACTTTAGTAAAAATAATTAAAAAATATTCACTAATTAAGGTTACTCTTATTCTGTTATAAAAAAAGTTATGTTTTTCTGGTGCTGAGTTGTCTCGGTTCTGAGTTGTCCCGGTGCTCAGACTGCGGTGTTGAGTTGTTCCTTTCCGCAATAGATTTACATGGCCTTCAGCTTCAAGCGGTGTAACATCTGTCACACGGCACCTGCGAAAACGCAACAACTTATTTTCCAATCCTCAAGGCCCACTTCTACTTATGATAAAAGCATAATGCTAAACAGTATTAACTCCTTAATAAAATAAAGGTGTATAATCCTTTTATGGAGTTGACCCAAAACTTTTGCACGTCAATATTCATTGTCCTCAGTATTCATGTTAAGACGACGGACTCTGAATATTGTAGAAAATTAATAAACGTGGACAGATATAAAGGCTTTTCTTGATTGGACGGCTGGAGATGATTCTTCCATTCGACAGGTCACTGAAATTTTGAAAGTGTTCACCAAAATCAAAACACGAAGACTTTTAAACAATTTATATTTGCTAAATATTTTTTTTTAAATTTATTTTAATATTTATTCTCTTTACGTTTAAAGATATGTTTATCATCACGCCATTTTGTAGAACAGATATTAGTGAACATTCGAGCAGAAGTCGTGTTCGACTTGAAAGTATTATTATATATATATATACTGACGCATACTTATGAAGGCATATACAGATTCAATATATATATATATATATATATATATATATATATATATATATATATATATATATATATATATATATATGTGTGTCTGTGTGTGTGCTTGGGAAAAAACTAGGGCAAAGTGGCAAGGTTTTCGTATGACATCTTTCGTCCTTCTGAACATCGTCGGGACTAAAATGGTAAAGTGATGTTTACGTTGCTGCATCTTCCCATGTCACTTCTTAATACTATAATTTTTATGAAAGGGTAGCGACTATTGAATAGAAAAATAGGGAGGTTGATTTTTCAATCATTCGGAAAGCATGATGCGAAATTATTATACGGACTAAAATATAGTGCACAATGCTAAAAGCCATATTACAATCGACTTAACACATCCATATATATGTATATATATATATATATATATATATATATATATATATATATATATATATATATATATATATATTCATACATGTTTCATTAAATAATATAGATAAGTGTTGTCTATATATTTTTTGTAAGTTCTTTTCATATCGTCTGATAAGCTTAATAACATTATCATTAAACGAAGAAAGAAAATCACCATATTGATACATATTTTTTTTAATCCAATCTAAGCTTTCGGCTTACATAAGCCATTATCAAAGATGACAATTACACAATATATTAAGCAATACACGAACAAGAAATTGATGATAGTCTGTTATTGTTTACATGGATGTTTACACACAATATATATATATATATATATATATATATATATATATATATATATATAAGTGAACATTGAAGTCAACACTTAGAGGCGACAGTCTGTTTCATATATATATATATATATATATATATATATATATATATATATATATATATATAAGCAAAAGGGATAGTAATATCAATAAAAATAAAAAATAAACTAAATGAAATCGGTTAGACTATGTGCTCTAAACAAATATTAAAAAACAATTATATTTTAAATTTTCAGTGCTCTTCTCGTTTGCGCGCATGCGTAGTCTCATCAACATAAACATCACTTTAAGCTGATGAAGTCCTAAAGGTTGAAACTTCTTAATCGTAAACCTATTACACTTTCTCATAGTTTAATTTCCCTAGAATTCTTCTTAATTAAGGAGGTATATATCGTTTTCCCACATATATATATATATATATATATATATATATATATATATATATATATATATATATATCAAATATGTGGTGCAGTTCAATTTATCTTGCATGAATCATTCATACAAAAAGTAGATTAGTAAACTTAACTAATCTACTTTTTGTATGAATGATTCATGTAATATATATATATATATATATATATATATATATATATATATATATATATATATATATATAAAAGCATGCACATCCACTCCTGTAGATATATACAAATATCTGAATATGATCCTCTATATACCATAGTATAAGTCGTCAGAACCATTTAAAAGTGAAGACAGGGGCAGGTGACTGAAGGAGTGCGAGAGAATATGTGAGAGGTTATTAAAGAAATACAAAAGACTTCAAGAGTATGAGAGAGATGTTTGAAAAAGAAAGACACATATTATTGGAGAAAAATATATAGATTGATAGACTATGGAATATAATGCCAGTGGAAGAGAGAAGGAACGTTGAAGATGAACAGGAGACGAAGAAGTGAGGAGTAAGACTGACAAAAAGGGAGAAATAAAGAGAGAAAGAGGGTGTGTGAGAAAGAGGAGAATTCATAGCACAAAGAAGAATGAGAATATACGAGAAGAGTAGGGAAGCTGAATGATTGAACGGAAAATGATTTTCAGGATGAGTGGGGGAATGAGTTGGAAGAAAGCAAGAGTGAGGGAGAGAATAGGAATTAAAGAAGAGTGAAGGGGGTAGTAAGAAAGAAAGAGTGAGAGAGTAGGAAGAAAGAAGAGTGGGGAGAGAGTAAAAAGAAAGGAAGAATGCGAGAGAGAGAGTAGGAAGAAAGGAAGACTGGGAGAAAGAGAGTAGGGAGAAAGGGAGAGTGGTATAGAGAGTAGGAAGAAAGGAAGAGTGGTAGATATCGAAAGAACGGAAGAGTGCTATAGAGAGTCGGAGGAAGGGCAGAGTGGTAGAGAGAGTAGAAAAAGGAAGAGTGAGGAAGTAGTAAGAAACGAAGAGTGGGGGAGAGAGTAGGAAGAAAGGGAGAGTGGTGTAGAGAGTAGGAAGAAGGGAACTGGTATAGAGAATAGAAAGAACGTAAGAGTGCTATAGGGAGTCGGAGGAAAAGAAGAGTGGTAGAGAGAGTAGGAAAAAAGAAAGAGTTGTAGAGTAGGAAAAAGGTAAAAAAAAGAAAGAAAGAAAGTGTGGAGGAGAGAAAATAAGTAGTTAATGAGAAATAGAGTCGGAGAGAAAGTTACATAGGGGAAGTCAGATGAAGAAGAAGATGAATAAAATATGGGATCAAAAAAGAAGGATTATTTTAATGGTATTTAAAATATAAGGCGAATGAGTGAGTCAGGGTGTGTGAAAGTTATAAGGAGAGAGAAAGAAGTGGGAAGAAAGCGAGAAGAAAAGAAGAAGAGTGTTGGAGTGAAAAAATATTTAATAATATATTTACTATATACCTAAGTTTATTCGACAAGTAATGAGAGCAGAGTGAGTTAAGAGGTGACCAATTTTCAAGTATACACTCTATAACCCTGCTTTAAAGAGGTGAACACAAATACACGTGTTAGGTGTGTGCAAATCTTTCAAGCGTCCTCTTTGTAAATTAAACACCGAATACGCAGTAGAAACCCGTTTTTTTCAAAAAATAAAATGCTGAAAAATTTTGCACAGACTTAATGATGATTTTGAAAGCAATGCAGTTAGAATTTTAGAAAAAAATCTTGCACTATTTAATTATCTAAATTCTATAATGATCCGAATAGATAAATATTTGTATATAAGCTCAGTATAGTTGGTGAAGTACGTAATTGAAATATATATATATATGTTGAAATATAGTTTTAAGATGTGCTATATTTATGGGATAAAGTGCTCAATATCAGAAATAGAGCATATCTAAATATAAAAGTTAACAGTTAAGTCAACACTCAGAGGCGACAGACTGTTTCATGCTAAACGCAATCATCAGGCCATGTGTGTTGAGTTTTTCTTGACTATTTATATATACGGGTTAGTGGTGCATTGTGAGTAGTCCTTTCTGACGGTTATTTCGGCGAGAGTGGTTTGTTTCTTTATTTGGTTTAATTTATTTATTTTTATTTCATATATTTATTTATTCTCTTCAATTTTCGATGTTTTATTAACGCCGTAAAAATGTTTGAGATTAGTTCAGATCGTTTATTTAATAGTTTGTTTTGGTCTGGGAAGGCAATTAAAGTTATTTTTTCGTCCAATTTTTGGATCGATTGTTATAGTCTATTCTAACTGTTATTTTGACAGGATCAGTGTTTTAATTTGTTTATTATTTTATTTATTTATTTGGATTGATTATTTTTACTTTTTTTGTGTGTTTACTATTTGTGAAAGATGTATTGCGTTTTTCGGGTAATTTGACAAAGCACCCCAACAAATTAGACCCATGTGTAACTGCAGAATAAAGAATGAATGTCCCTTAAACGATTATTGCTTACAAAACAACGTAATATACCAAGACAGTAAAATCACAAGGTATTGAAGAAAAAATACACATAGGAGTAACTGAAGGACCCTGGAAACGAAACTACACTCACAAAACATCTTTCAAAAATAGTAAATACACGAACAGCACAATGCTTTCTAAGTATATCTAGGAAATTAAAAACAAAACGCAAACCACACCAATAATATCATGGAAAATAAGGAAAAGATCATCAACCTACAACAACCAATCCAAAACCTGCAAATTTTGCTTAGAGAAAAAAATAACTTCCCAGACCAAAATAAACTACTAAATAAACGATCTGAACTCATCTCAAAATGCAGACATAAAAATAAATTTTTACTACGTTACTTAACAATCGAAAACGGAAAAGAATAAATAAAAATAAACAAAATAATAATAAGAAACAAGTAAAATAAATCGACCCAAGCAAATAATAAATAAATTAACAAACCACTCCCGTTAGAATAGACGAAAAAAAATAAAATAAGAAAAAACAAGTAAAAATAATCAATCCATATACATAAATAAAGTAACTAAGTAATAAACAAATTAACAAACCAATCTCTCCAAAATAGCCGTTAGAATAGACTACAACAACCAATCCAAAAATTGGAGAAAAAATAGCGATAGCTGCTATATAAACGATCAAAAAGTTTTACTACGTTACTTAAAAATCGAAAACCGAAAAGAATAAATAAAAATATACAAAATAAAAAATAAATAAGAAAAAACAAGTAAAATAAATTAATTCAAATAAAAAAATTAATAAATTTACAAACCGCTCCCGCTTAAATAACCGTTTGGATAAATAAAAATAAAAGAATAAGGGAAAAGAAGTAAAAATAATCAATCCAAATAAAAAAAAACTAAAAAAAACTACCCCTCATAATTAGAATAGACTACAGCAATCAATCCAAAAATTGGACGAAAAAATAGCTTTAATTACATTCCCAGACTAAAACAAACTATTGAATAAACGATCTAAACTAATCTAAAAAATGTTACTATTTTATAAAACATCGAAAACTAAGAAGAATAAATAAATATATAAAATAAGAATAAATAAATATATAAAATAAGAATAAATAAATATATAAAATAAAAAAAATAACAAGTAAAATAAATTAACCCAAATAAATAAATCAATCAACAAACGACTCCCGCCAAAATAAACGTCAGAATGGACTACTCACAATGCACAACTGACCCGTATATATAAATAGTCAAGAAAAAACCGAACACTTGTGTCCTAAAAAATGAGTCTAGCATGAAACAGCTTGTTTCCTCTGAGAGTTGACTTCAATGTTCACTTATATATATATATATATATATATATATATATATATATATATATATATATATATATGTAGAAAAAGCTACAACTAGGGTTGCGAGGTTGGTTGCCATTTTAACCTTTTCTTAAATATCTTAGCTCTACATATTCGATATTGAATTTGTATTGAGCACTTATTATTGTCTATACCTTTTAAACGCGGCTGTTTTCAGTCTTCCGTTTACATTTCTATCGTATATATATATATATATATATATATATATATATATATATATATATATATATATATATATATGAACGCATGAGGAGACACGAATTCTAGGTGTATTTGTCAATGTTTCTGCATACTTTTCTTTCTATATTTAACAGGCTTTCTTACCATATCGACAAGTGAACATTGCGTTGAATAAAAAAAATTCGAAATTGCTAAGCTTAAAATGATACAGTTGGAATGTCACTCCTCTTTAATTCTATTCAAATATTTTTGTGGAAGGGTAGATAGTATTGAATAGGAAAATAGGGAATTTGATTTTTCAGTCATTTGTAAAGCATAGTGCAAAATTATTATACGAACAAAATTATAGTGCAGAATATTGAAGATGCAAAAGGCCATATTACATTAGTCACAACCCGCATATCACACACACACATAGATATACATACATACATATATATATACGTATATATATATATATATATATATATATATATATATATATATATATATATATATATATATGCAGAAATATAGTCTTAAAGTGTGCTATTTTTATGGGATAAAGTGCTCAATATCAGAGATAGAGCGTGTGTAAATATAAAAGTGGACATGGAAGTCGGCACTTAGAGGCGACAGTCTGTTTCATGCTAGTGCAATCGTCAGGCGACTAGTGCTGTTATTTCTCTCGGCTATTTATATAAGGGTCAGTGGTGCAAGCAAGCAAAATAATTTGACATAAATAAATAAACAAATAAGCGACTTCCGGTAAAAGTAACCGCCAAAATAGACTACCCATAATGCACCACTGACCCTTATATAAATAGCCGAGAGAAATAACAGCACTAGTCGCCTGACGATTGCACTAGCATGAAACAGACTGTCGCCTCTAAGTGCTGACTTCCATGTCCACTTTATATATATATATATATATATATATATATATATATATATATATATATATATATACATATATATATATATGTATGGTCATATACACTGAAAAGCTAGCTAATATTTGCGTTAAGGCGGCGGTCTGGGATATGTTTTTTCCCCATGTAGAAAGAAGCATACTTTCATATTTTGCATACAATGATTAATGCATTTCTTTTATAGGCGTCTAACTTCTTCGTATACAAAATATCGCACACAACAATGATCAATATTTTTCAATAGGCGTCTAACTTCTTCGTACTCAAATTATCCTGTAAGACACACATGCGAACCGACGGAACAGATTTACTAGCAAAAGTAACGCGTAATTTGCATTGGTGAATTTATGATTGCTTTGAGTGCGCACGAATACAACTGTTTGCCAAGTGTCATTTTAGGATTTGAGTCATCCATAGTTTTATGCAAGGAAAATAAGTGTATGTGCCGTTTTTGCGTAGCTGTTTAATTGGTTTTGTAAGTATCATACTTAACTTGTCTAAAAATGTTATTGCATGTTCACATGTTTTTGTTTGGGTTTGTTTTAGCGTTTCTTTAATATTTGAAATGCGTGTTTTTGTTTGTTAATTAACGATGCATATTTGAAGAAATGAAAGAGAAAAGAAAAAAACCCTGTCCAAGAGAGAAACGTAGAGAGAGAGAGAGAGAGAGAGAGAGAGAGAGAGAGAGATAGAGATATAGAGAGAGATAGAGAGAGCGAAAGAAAGCAAGTGTGTGAGAAAAATAAGGTGAGTTAGATATATATAGACAATAAGAGTAAGGAGAGGCAGCGAGGGAGAAAAAGAGAAAGAATGAAGGAGAAAGTGTGAAACAGACAAAGAGACTGAAAAATAAAAAGAGAAAAATTTGTAATAGAGAGAAAGAGAGAGAAAGAGAGAGAGAGAGAGAATTAGATAAAGAGCAAGCGAGACGGAGAGAGTGATAGGGAATGAGTGAGTGAGTGAGAAAGAAAGAGCAAAAAGAACATAGAGATGCTCGGATTGTATAAAAATTATTGGAAAATGAAAGAGGGTAAAAAAAGAGAAAGCGAAGACGATGAAATACTAAGAATAGAGACTAAAGAAGAAAAGAGGAAAAGAAATGCAAAGAAATAATGTAGAAAAAAAGAAAGAAGAAAGAAAGAGAAAAGTAAAAACATAAAAAATGTCGCAAACAAAATGAATAAAAAGAAAGAAATACAAATGGTGTTAAGACTACCCAAAACATGGCTGTCTCGGTTGCTAGCAGCTTGCAAAAAATTGATGTAGTAATTTTGGAGATTCGTAAACTTGTTCGTCCCAAGAAACTAATTGTCGTAGATTTATACAGTTAATCTAATAAATTTCTATAAAAATTTAGCACTCATTACGGAAAGAAAGAAAAATACATTCATAAACCTATTTATATTTAAATACATGTGTAAAAATTTCACATTGAGTATATCTGTAAAAGGACAATGTTTAAAAAAGAAATAAAGGAAAATTTATCTTAGATAAGTTTTCATTTTGTCGTTATTCACACACACACACACACACACACACACACACACACACACACACATATATATATATATATATATATATATATATATATATATACAAGTATAGGATTGGTGTATACGGAATTAATTCCAATAACCAACAAATACTATTCTTAAAAGAGTTCTCAATACAGAGTAGAGCAAATATAATTATTTATTCGAAAATTATAACATATGTTATAAAATCACTACAAAAATAGCCATTTTGTTTCAACACTTCTGGTGTCTTTCAAGTGATGGTATTGAATGTACAATAAAAGGTTTATTCTACATTCAACATCATCATTTGAGAAGACACCAGAAGTGTTGAAACAAAATAATTATATATATATATGGTGTGTTTTGTCAGTAAGAATTCTTTGAAACATTTTAAAAAATAATATGGACAAGTTATATCAATTTTTTTTTATTAATCTTTCAAATTTTTGAATAAATTGTTTTGTGCTAATAGCTGCAAATTTTCGAAAATTCATATTAATTTTTATTTTATATTACTTTTCTCGAGTCGTATTTGAAGAAAAAAATAGACGCTGAAAATAGGTATAAAATAAGAGTAGGCTAGATTACCGGTCCTAGTAAAATTGTCACCAAGGCTATTTTGCCGGTAAATATAAATAGTGTTTTAGAACTAAGAATATATTATATTTGAGATCGTCAGCGCAGTGGTTGAGTGAGTTGTGTAGGCAGGACTTGAACAACATGGATTCTGTGTTCTGTGCCTGTTGTCTACAGTGAGTGCACTTGAAGTGTACTGGCAAGATAACCATGCCCAAGGGCAAGTTTGGGAATTTTATAGAGATGCCTGAAGTGTTTAAAATATTCAGAGACTTCTATATTTCTTTTAATAATTGATGATGAATAAATTATTTTAACTTTTGTTTTAAAAATTGATGGTGGAACAGATTTTAAATTCTCTTAGACAATTGATGATAAAAATAAATGTCTGTGTTAAATTTGTGTGTTGTTATTTTTAACATTACCTGCCTTCGTAATAATAATAAAAATATTTATCGACAGAATAGCCTGGGGGTCTATTTTACCGAGGCCAGTAAAATTAGCTTAAAAGCATGTTTGTCTATTTTTCTGGGTCCGGTAAAATAGCCTTTTCCGATAATATAACATCAATATTACGTCTGGTGCTTTAGAGTAGGAATAACAACAGGAAGGAATCTAGAAAAAATATTTGAAGGAATATAAAATTGCAAATCATCCAAATGAAAAACATTCACAGCAAAGTTTAAAATACCAGTTAAAATCAAGTGAAGTCGTTAAATCGTTAAAATTAACCAACAATAAAAAAAATCTTACTGTATAAACGAAAAAAAAAGTGAAAATAGGTAAACTGAAAACAATTAGATACAACTCAGCAATCTTAAAATATTTGCAATCAGGTTTAAATGAAAATATTTAAACAAAAATTAATTTAAAAAAAACGAATGAGATATGTATTTTTTGTCATAGATAATTTTTATTTTGTGGAACAATGATTATACGTTAACAATTAATTTTTTCATGATTTAATCTCGAGAACTACAAAAATCTTCCGTATTAAGAGTAAAGACGACTGAAGAAACTGTTATTCAAACTGGCTTAAAAACAACAACAACAAAAAAATTAGTAGAAACTTTACGGTAAATGAGGTTAAATTATATGCACTTATTACAGTAAATATGACTAAAGTTGAATGACAATCCGACGTAACGGTAAATGTATTAAAACAATTAGGAAAACTCACGTTGACACGTTCCACCGATGAACTGGCGTCAGAAAATGTGTATGTTTACGGTGGCTCGTTAGCAGAACGTGTCAAGGTGTGAAGCTTTCAAAATGATTATATATATTAAAGAAAAAACAAAAACCGTTTATAGAACCAGCGGACAACTTGACAATACCTAAAACCCTTATCCAGATACAGCCTCGAATAAAGACGACAATACTGAAAAAAGAAAGAGAAAAAAAGGCCTAAAGGCAAACTTACTTACTCAATAAAGTAAAGTGCTCGAAGCCTAGATTGCCTAGACCGAGCAAAAAACGCTTAACAACGTTAAATCCTATGAAAGGACGGCTCTAGTCGTGACTCGAGTTTCATGATCACGTTATATGGCTTTGAAAATTATGGAACGCATTCTTTTAAAAGAACCTTTTTCACAATCTTTGACACAACCCCCCATATATATATATATATATATATATATATATATATATATATATATATGTGTGTGTGTGTGTGTGTGTGTGTGTCTGTGTGTGTATATTTCATTAAATACGGAAGACAAGGAAGATTTAATTAATTTCTTATTTAGTTTTTCCAGCATTCTTACATTTTCCCGTTTTGTAGGATTTAGAGAATACAGATATTGTCCGTATTGTCCCAAGCGCTTTCAGCCACTTCCTTAGGAGTTACAGAATACAGATATTGTCCGTATTGTCCCAAGCGCTTTCAGCCACTTCCTTAGGATTTAGAGAATACAGATATTGTCCGTATTGTCCCAAGCGCTTTCAGCCACTTCTTTAGCCATTTTCTAAACAGAAAAATGTAAGGATGCTGGAAAAACTGAAGAAAAGAATTAATTAAAACACCCTTGTCTGCCATATTTAATGAAAGATGTTTAAGAGAAAGGTTGCTGCCGAAATACACACACGCACACACACATACGCACGCACGCGCGCGCACACACACACACACACACACACACACACACACATATATATATATATATGTATCTGTGTGTGTGTGTATGTATGTTAAAATACATGCATATACCCATACATACAGTGATACACACGGATACTTCACAAAAGTGAAAAAAAAACGCCTTGTCATTTCTGTAATATTAGTGTAAGTTTTGCTATAGATATACATGCAGGACTGTTTAAAAGTTCTCGGGCCAAATCATTTTTCAAATTAGGCATTTTAATGAGCATACATCTGAATACTGCTTTTGGGGGACGGGTGGGCCGAAAAGTTTCCAGTACCCCTCGCACATAAAAAAAAACGCCTTTAGTTCTATCATTCTCATTGTTTTATTTTTCTTATTTTCCTTTTGATATAATTGTACGTAAATTTATTGAATCTTTTCGGGGCAATCGACATTTCTGATTGGCCCCTAAATAAAAAAAAATACTAAAACAAAACAGGGTAAACAAAAATGAAAAAGCAAAAGAGAGAGAAAGAGAGAGATAGAGAGAGAGAGAGAGAGAGCGAAAGAGAGAAATATAGAAAGAAACAAATTATTTTTAATCGACTTAATATCACTCGACTGACTTGTTCGAGAACAGAGTTCACAAGATTATTATTATTATCATTATTATAATTATTGTTATTATCGTTATTGTTAATTGAATCGAGAAAATCTGAACATTATGGCAGGGTTTTAGTAAAGAAGGAAGAAGTGCAGAGGAGAATGAAAATATCAGACGCCATTACAGCATCCATTCAGAGTCTATATCCGGGCATCAATAGTGTACATCCTGTGGCAGTTATATAATAGATCAGTGGTCCATCCGGGCATCTTTCTCTCTTCAGAGTGGGAAGAGGACCCATGGGCGCCGAATAGGCTATCTGGGAGGCCTCTTACCTACTCAACGGTTGTCCTTCTCCTTGTGTCGACATATCAAAACCGGTACGGGGGAATGATGGAGTATGTAGTCACTGACGCTACCCATCACTGTTCGCCGTAGCTTGCCCATGCCACGGGTTCCTGTCACAATGAAAATGGCGCCGGACTGCTTGGCAACTTCCAGAACGGCGTGGCCAGGTTTCTCGCCAGGCATGCGAACGAACTCGTATCGGATCTGAAAAGAAAATGAGATGTCAGTGAATAACTGCATTTAGAGATGGCATAATGGAACGTTATTTGGATTTCACTCTTTCATTGTCGTGAAAAGTGAGAAGAAAGTCCCTAAAGATTTTTTTTTTAGTGCCACAGACCACAACTAAGAAACTTTAAGATTTGATTATATTCGTGGAAGACAAGGCTCCGTCACATTTTACTAAGAGAATCGTTTCAAAGTAACTAAATTAATGGACTAGCTACTAGTCGCTTTAGATATTAATCAAATAGAAATCTTAAAACCAATGTATATGCCAATAGAAAAGAGGATTGAATACATCTAGAAAGCAATAAAAACTGTCGAAATAAATGAAAATTTTTTCAAGGCTATATGACGCGTTCGGCGGAGGAGGGGCGTATAGAACAAAAAAAAATCAAAAATGGCTTTTTACATTGCAAATTAGTCATTATATCATATCCAAGTATTTTACAAAATATTAGAGCCGATTACACAATATTTCAAGCTCAATTTAGGTTTATAGTTCGTAATCATGCAATGGCGATATTCTAAGTGTAGCTTAGATGTGGCAGAGGGACGAAAGTATGGTGCACCCAGTGAGGATCGAACCCACTACACAGTAGCAATTGAACTAGCGAGACAAGCTTGCTAACCATTACATCACGTCGAGGTGCCTATATATAGAGATTTTCCAAGCGTAGCTTAGATGTGGCACAAGGCCGAAATTAAGGGGCACCCAGTGAGGATCGAACTCACTACTCAGTTGAAATTGTTCTAGCGAGACAAGTTTGTTAACCATTAAACAACCTCGAGGTTCTCTGATTTTCCAATTTACCACTACACCGCCTCGAGGTGCCCTCGTAACCATGCAATGAGATGAGGTAACATAAACCGTAGATTTGTCTGTGGAATATCATTACATTATTGTTACATAATTATATTGAAAGCATTATTTTTTGCCGAAAGAAATTTATTTTTGGTTGTATATTAATTTAAAATATTCCTTTTTACAGGCTTTTTTTTTAAATGGAATAAGATCATTCTAAATTTCTTCATCTCAAAATTCAAATAATTCATCAGTTATTCATTGAATAAGATAGAACTTTACAAGCAACGGTTTTCCGATCATATCAAGAAACCACACAGAGAATAAAACAAACCTTTTTGGCGTCGGATTTTGCCTTGTATTTAATTTCGAGGCGCCGCACCTTTTCGTTAACCTCCATCAACAATTCTTCGACGCGGGCCGGACCTTGAAAAGTAGAAGTAGAAGCAAATAAAAAAGGATTTAAAAAGTTATATGCACGGAATAATTCTTTTTCTATGTGTCGGGTCCATTAAGGACTTTGGCGATCATGGCTCTCCACAGTTTCCTGTCCTTTGTAGCTCTTAATAAATTTTATCTTTCTGTTATCACTTCTAAATCTCATGCGTTGTTTTTTTCATTTTTCTGAAGCTTCTGCTTCTATGAACATTCCTTTCTTTTAAAAATCCTTTGAAATTAACACTTTTCTATGTGCACTGTCCTTTGGGATGTAGGTGGTCATGGCTCTCCACAATTTCCTCTCCTTTGTAGCTCTTAATAAATTTTGTCTTATTGTTATCTCTCCTAAACCTTATTCCGACATCCATTTACTCAAGCTCACTAAGTAGGTTATGCGTTGTTTTCCTCTATCCCTCTTGCCTTCAATCTGTCCTAACAGATCTTCTTCTTTATGTACCGTTTCCATTCAGGGCATAGGCGATCATGGCTCTCCACAATTTCCTCTCCTTTGTAGCTCTTAATAAATTTTGTCTTTTTGTTATCTCTCCTAAACCTTGTTCCGACATCCATTTACTCAAGCTCACTAAGTAGGTTATGCGTTGTTTTCCTCTATCCCTCTTGCCTTCAATCTGTCCTAACAGATCTTCTTCTTTATGCACCGTTTCCATTCAGGGCATAGGCGATCATGGCTCTCCACAATTTCCTCTCCTTTGTAGCTCTTAATCAATTTTGTCTTTTTGTTATCTCTCCTAAACCTTGTTCCGACATCCATTTACTCAAGCTCACTAAGTAGGTTATGCGTTGTTTTCCTCTATCCCTCTTGCCTTCAATCTGTCCTAACAGATCTTCTTCTTTATGCACCGTTTCCATTCAGGGCATAGGCGATCATGGCTCTCCACAATTTCCTCTCCTTTGTAGCTCTTAATCAATTTTGTCTTTTTGTTATCTCTCCTAAACCTTGTTCCGACATCCATTTACTCAAGCTCACTAAGTAGGTTATGCGTTGTTTTCCTCTATCCCTCTTGCCTTCAATCTGTCCTAACAGATCTTCTTCTTTATGTACCGTTACCATTCAGGGCATAGGCGATCATGGCTCTCCACAATTTCCTCTCCTTGGTAGTTCTTAATAAATTTGGTCTTTTTGTTATCTCTCCTAAACCTTGTTCCGACATCCATTTACTCAAGCTCACTAAGTAGGTTATGCTTTCTGAAGATTATTCTTCTATGGGCTGCGTACATTCAGGACGTTGGCGATCATGGCTCTCCAGAATTCCTTTTCTTTTGTAGCTCTTAATAAGTTCGCTAGGTAGGTTATACATTGTTTATCTGATTTTCTGAACATTCTTCATTGTGTTTTATTCTCCCCCTTAATCTGTACTCTCAGTATCAAATGTTCCGACGCGAAATTATACGAAAATATCACTTTACGAAATACATATAATTACGTAAGCATATCAATAACTAAAAAAGAAAAGAAAAGAAAAAGATTTATTCTTACAGCTCCAAATGTTTCAATTTTAAATAACAGACAAGGGTTGATAAGTCGTCAAAAAACAACAAACCAAACCAAATCAAATCAAATGTCTATTTGAAACTCAACGTTATCTGTCTTGGTTAATTTGAAAGGAATAGGATATAGAAAGAGTTTGTGTCAGTGAGTATGTGTGAGTGTGTGTGTGTGTGTGTGTGTGTGTGTGTGAGAGAGAGAGTGATAAAAAGAGAGAGGAAGAGATAGAGATAGAGAGAAAGGGAGAGAAAGAGAGAGAGAAGGAGAGAGAAAAATAAAGGGAGAGAAAGAAAAAGTGAGAGAGAGCAAGAGAGAGAGTGAGAGAAAGCGGGAGAAAGAAAGAGAAAGGGAGATAAAGAGAAAGAAAGAAAGAGAGAAAGAGAGAGGGAGATAAAGATAAAGTGAGAGAGAGAATGGGAGAGAGAGTGTTCGAAAGAAAACAACGGACGAATTGATCACTAACCAGTTTCACTGATTACTTTTTCATCCCCCAAAAATCTAAATTGAAAATCAGGAATAGAGTTCGGAATCGGTAATGGGACCACAATGAAGACAAAACAAGACGATTTAACTCAACAAATGTTCACACAATCCTATCGATTGTTTTCAAAGACAGATTTCCGGAACGTACTGAACTGCGCATGCGCAATTAGAGCCAGAATAGCTATTCATAGTCAGCCTTAATGAAATCTCGTTATTTGCAATCTTAATGAACTGAGAGAAAGAGAATCAAAAGAAGTTTAATGGGAGGGGAAAAAAATGATATCCGTTGTTGCGAGATGCATTGGTGTGAAGAATGAAGGAATCAAGAATGACTCAGGAAATTAGAAAGACCAAATCAAATATCAGGTGAAAGTGTTACTGATCGGAAACAAACTGAACAAGCGTACCATTATACACTTGAAAAAAGACACACAAAAGAAAAAAGTTTCGATACACACGTGTGTCCGCATGTTGGTGTATTTAACGAGTGTATACCTGGGGTGTATTTATCGGTACCAGTCTGTGTATATTCACGGGAAAAGAGGAATTTTCGATAATAACGAGGAAGCATTGTTTGAAATTCCGAAACGAATCATTATCCTTATTGTATAAGTTGTATAGTCGAGTATTCTTATCTTTCCTTTGAGGAGTAATGCATGCGTTTCTAGAAGATAAGATATTCCCAAAGTTGAAATCAGTGTTTCTCAAGCATTATTTACACATGGACAACTTTTAAGCTTTTGGTGGCCCCCTACCTTTCGAAGAAAAAAAAAAAGAAGCTTATTTTATTTTTTACTAATAGATAAGTTTAGGAATTGTATTATAGAAATAATAAATGTATAGGCTTTATTTTGAAGTAAAACTAATTTAATGAAAATAAACTTGTATTTACAAACTAAATTCTATGGAACATCTATGTACACTAGTAAAACAACTCATAATAAACAATTTTAAAATATGTGAATAATTGATAAATTCAAAAATTATTTATTATGGATATATTAAATTAATTTATATAATAATTAATTTATTATAATCTTTATATAAGTTTTCTTTATATACAGTGGGGGAAACAAATATTCGTACACATTTTTAATTTATTCTATTTCCAACAAATGAATAAACCTACTTTTCATATAATTAACTGTACACAGATGCATAATAACTAAATATGCATAGAAAACAGAAAAAATGATTTAATAGAAATAAATCCCATTTATCCATTTTAATGGGTGGAAAAAAGTATTCGTACAATGCAAATTTCAAATTTTAAAACTTTTAAATTGCTTTAATACTCTAGATTATTCAAGTGGAATATTCTAGAATGTTCCAATAATGTTATCTGCAGTTATTTTTAGCCTAAAAATACACGTAAATATTGGTCAGCTTTATGCTTGAAACTAAACACAAACATTTGCCGGGTTTATAATTTAGCCTATAGGAAAAAGTAGTTAGGTTCATGCCTGAGTTAACGCATAAACATTGTTCGGATTTATGCGTGAGCCAATACACAAACACTGGCCGAGTCTACACTCAGTTAATGATCGAGTTTATACTTGAATCTATACAAAAATATTGATTGGGTTTATACATGAGGCTATACGCAAACTTCGATCGGCCTTATGCCTGAATCTATACGATAACGGTTGTTGAAGAGAAGAATCAATTTCCTTTTCTCGTGTAAATTTTAAAGCTGGATGCATATTATTAAGGGAGTAAATAAAATAGTCCACTTCAATCTCCTTATCAAAGAGACAAAAAGTGTCATCAACGTAACGGAAGTAAACGTCAGGTTTATTAGTTTTCGATAACACACTCTCTTCATGGAATCCAACAAGAATGTTTGCTAAAATGGGTCCCATCGAGATACCATCAACTAGCCTATAAATGAGGCCATCGAAAGTAAATTCAACAGACACCTTGGCAATTTCATCAGTTCAACGAAAACGTCATCAGGAATAACAGCAGGAGAAAACTGACTACAATATAATATATCTTTATATATATATATATATATATATATATATATATATATATATATATATATATATGTGTGTGTGTGTGTGTGTGTGTGTGTGTGTGCGTGTCCATGTGTGTGTGTATGTGTGTGGATATATATATGTATATATATACATATGTATATATATACATATATACATATTTTGAACGATAAAAATTATTAAAAAAATCAATTAAAATCTTCAGACATGCTGGGTTGTAGATTAATATTCTTATGTTTTTATTATTATTATTTCATTTAGATTCCTCGACTAGTTTCGACCAACATGGCCATCATCGGGAGAGAAAAAAAATGTTTCTGCTTGCTGTAGCATATATACATATATATATATATATATATATATATATATATATATATATATATATATATATATATATATATATATATATATATATATATATATATATATAAGAGTAGATAGGTTTTAATAGTAAATAGGTATATATATAATAATAATAAATAAAAACAGAATATATATATATATATATCAGGAGTATATAGGTTTTAATAGTAAATAGGTATATATATATATATAATATTAATACATATTTATAATAGGTATATATATATATAAATAGTAAATAGGTATATATATATATATATATATATGTGCATTTTCTTGGTAATGTTTTGCAAGATTTTATTTTTTTATTTTTAAGTCACGAATTAAAAATTGATTTCATTCTCTCACATTTTTATTGGGTAAAACAAATTAATCGAAAACTAAAAAAGCTATCATTTTGTAAATTATCACTAAGAAAAATACAAATATTATATGCAATGCACATGACGTCTATATTGATAAATAATAAATACCGTAAAAACAACACTAACTTCTGTACTAATATTAATTTCAGAGTCACGCTCTTACGTTGAGTCAGGATAAAATGAAAATAAAACCATACTAGCGACACCAATTGATCGTTGCAAATATTCCCACAGCGGGATAAAAATAGTTTATGGTTGGTTGGAGTGTGAATGAGTACAAAATTGAATGCCTCGAAAACTAAACTCGTGACGCACCACCCATCACCAAGCGGACCCTGATGTTTCTTCTATCGCGATGAACGGATGTTCTGTCACGGAGACCCCGTATCTTGACGCCCGTTTGACCTCAAACTCAACCCAGACCTCAAGTGCAACTCGTACATACTACGATCCATCGCTAATGATGCTGAAAAAATGGTCGGTTCCCTGTATCGCTCTACTGAGTACTCCTCGTACTATCCTCAGATCAGTCCGAAAATAGAGTACTGCTGCTATATTTAGACAGGACTTGCCCAGTTTTTAAAAACGTATCCGGGTCCTTGTGCGTGACAAATTATTTTCCATCCTACAACCGCTTTCCTCACAGACGAATCGTCGCAAGCCCCTCGCTTGCTCTATGGAAAGTGTTCAGACGAGCTATATTCCTTAGTCACACCAGTTCTAACATTTACGGCTAAGACCCGCCATGCCACGCCCGTTGGGGCGAACCAGCCTCATTCCCTTTCCGTATTCCATTTCTGAAATGAAAGTTCCACTGGAGCAGGTTGTGTGTGGAACCGACTCGCAAGAAGATGCTTCCCCGATAACTACAGTCTTAACCTGTTCAAGTCTAGGGTCATCCGTTATCTTTCCTACATATCCCCATAAACTGTAACTATATATACAGAGTGTATCAAAAATATATTTTCAAAGAGAGTTCCACCCGTGTTTGGTGAACATATTTGGCTCATTAACACGGAACATAATATAAAATAATAAGATAGAAAAGCAAATTCAATATTCTATTAACGCCATAGCAACCATCGCGTCCAACCGCTGATACACTAAGAAGTGTAAACACTGACCGTCATGGTAGTAATGACAGTTTAATGACACAAAATAGCACTTTAGTAAATTTATAATATACTTCATTTACCGGTAGGCCTAAATTTTGGGCCACTGGTAGGGTGCCGTGCGTTTAGATGTCGGTCTATACGGCAGATCGACTTATACGTCATGTCGTCCTGTACGCCGCAATTTATGGTAATTTCCTGTTTGCAAGGAGGTATACTTTTATGGGTTATTTATTAAATTATTTTCATTTTCTTTTTCTTTTCTGTGGATGCATTCTCTGGACTCCATTCAGTATTTTTCCATTTAGGACGTTTCCTTTCAGAATTTATTTCTTTGTCATTTTCTTTTTCTTTCTCTCTTTCTCTTCACTTACGTGCCAATGTATAAAAAGCAAACATCACCGAGTTGTAAATAAGTTGGACAGCACTCTGTAATTCAGACAACTAGTATGTATGTCGATAGAGTAACTGACCCACAGTTTTTCAGTCCACCGCCTGAAGTTGGTGGCGTCAATAGTTGTTTGTTTACATCACTAATGCAAATGGCGGATAAGGGATACTGTGTTTTAAAATAACATACGATACGTTGCAGTAATATATAAAAAAAATCTACCTGGTATGATGTGTGATCTACAGAATTGATATTTTATACGAGCTGATGTTGACTTTAAAGTATACGAGAAAAATTACCCTACGTTAATCACATAAGATGTTTTGTTACCCAAATTTTAAAAATTACTCATAAGTCCTAGTTGGTAGCTTGTTTGCTTGCTTCCTCCCACTACTCCCCCGACTCAATGAGGATGTGTAGCAGGCTGTGTGGCGCAGTTGAAGTTCAGCTGTCGTCGGAGGCAGAAAGCAGGAGATTATCCATTTTTCAGAAATCCGAGGTGACGAACGCAGTGTTAAGGAGAGGAAACATTCAAAGAACAAGAATCAAGAAGACAGAAGATAAAGATTGTAATAATTTATTTTTCATAGAGGAGTTTTATAAATTTAATAGCAATAAAAAAGGTTGACGGATTTTAAAACGAACACATGTGCATTAACCTGTTTTATTTCGTAACTAATTATTAAATAAACAGAAGCAGGCGTCAATAAATAAACATTTTAATAGAACGCCAGAGTATTGGAATTCAATAAACAAATTAATTCATCCCAAATAATGTAAAGTTACTTATCGCAAATATTAATCCACCACAAGAAATTATAAATTTTAAATCAAAGTTTGTCTGTTTTTTATTAAATTATTGGCACTCTTTTGGAAATTATAAATTTGTTTAGTTTGCTCGCAAGAATTCTAACCCTCAGAATGAAAAATTACCAAAACATCAGGAACTTATTCACCTTTCGTAAGCACGGATGATATTCGAGGTACTTTTTACAAATTAAAAAAAAAGAAAACTTTTTAACTTGTTTATCTGGGTTAGCGCAATATAAAGATTTTTCTCTCCCTACCTGAAACCCTGAAATCCGCCCTAGTGGTGATTACCCCCTGGTTGAGAACCTCTGATATAGTGGGTGATACTTAAAAGATTTATAGAATGACGAACAGCTAAAAATGTATGGTAACTTTTGTGGGGTAAGTCAGGATAAGAACTTTTAAGAATCCCTCTGGTATTTCCTTCAAAACTGAACTGTATTTTCTTTGTAATTTACTATACGATATAAAACATAATTTCCTAACTTAACCTGCCTACTACGCAGAAGCAAGGGAGAAAGGAAGATCTATCTTTCTTCACCAACTGCGACGTCGGTAGCTTGACTGCTACATAGTTTCTATAGCAACAATTCTCACTGCCTATTGCCACATGCTTTCAATGACAGCAAAAACTCACCTTGTATTGTTTTACGAGAAATTACAATCGTAACAAGGTCACGATTTCATTTCTTTAAGGATTCAAAGAGACCATCGATTTCTTACAATACAAATAATGTTGTTGCTAATAATAAAAAATGGTGATAAGAATGATAATAAATATTTGTAATTATAATATCTGTTTTTTTATTACCTACAGTATATGCCCAGTGAAGAATTATATGGTAACCGTACACACAAGCCGATAGTGGCCCAGTAGCGGGCTGTCGATTGCACGCCAGCGGTCCTCTGGTGGCAGCCACCGACTTGGTCACCTACAGCGGTCCACCAGCGGTAAACGCTAGTGACATGCCACCCAGTGGCAGATTGGAGGCTTGCTTATAGGGACTAATAATTACCGATATACCAGTGAACGTAAATTAGGGAGCACTTCGGGAGAAGCTAATAAGAAGTTATACATTACCTTATATGGTAATGGTTATATTACCCGTTTCATTACAAAGAAACATTCAGCAATCATTGTGTGGACATAATTACTATATATATATATATATATATATATATATATATATATATATATATATATATATATATATATATATATATATAATGTGAAGTTCAATACTTAATATATTCCAGGAGTATTTCGTAATCTATTGTATTTAAACGACTTTAAATTTGTAAATAGTTTTAAATCAATGCTAAGGAATATTATGGTGCTTATTTTACTTTATTTTCTTTTCCTTTTTAATTTTATTTTTGTGTGTACAGGGAAAGAAATATACTCGATGTTCATGGATTTATTTAAATTTAGTGAATATATCCATTGAAAGTCAACCTGTAATAAATTTTAAGACTCGGGCTAAACGATAAAATGTGATAGTAGGGTTGAGTTTAAGCCCTCCCCCAAAAGCAAATAAAATACAAACGGCAAATATTTAAACGATACAATACTTAGGGAAGGGATTAAACTTAGGAATATTAAGATTACCTCCTCGGTTATCCATTGAAGCTGCTATCCACCAAAAGAAAAGAAGCCAGTCCCCACTGCGGGCCATTTAAAACATAGTTCGTGCAGCTGATTGGTTGTACAAACATCCAATCGGAAGTGCGGAATACGTGGTCTTTCTTCGTCTAATTCTTTAAAAAGGCCAGAGTAGTTGTCAGGGTTTCACTGTGAGGGGGAATCAGGGATTGATCTCCTCTGATTGGGTCGATTTGCTGACGGGGAGTATGATGTTGAAAGACCCGAAACTCCCTGATGAACCAAATCAAAACATCACTGACGACCCCCTCGGGCGCCTACTTAAAAGCGTATTTTTTAATTATTCTTGGGCACTATTTACATTGTTCGGATTATTGTCCTCATCTTTGTTGCCATCTTTATCACAATATGACAAATAATGGCTTCAGTTCGACATTCCAACCACCTGAAGAAGGCCGGAGCGTACAACGGCCGAAACAAATATGGCAACAAAGATGAGGATAATAGTCCGAGCAATATAAACAGAGTACATAATACCTCATCTCAGAAATATAGAGAGATACTTATATTTGGGAATAGAGTTTAATTTTTTTCTAATTGTAGAATATTATATGGCTTAATGTCAAGAAAGTTATTTTATGTTGGTTATTTGGTTGGTCGATTTTGTTTAGCGGTATATCAATCTCTATGATCTCTATCTCAGAAAGGAAGAAATGAGTAGAACTACCGGTAAGTGAAATGGCTGTAAAGAAGGAGTTAGAAGTGTTCATTTGAGGACGATCAGGTGATAACGATGACGGCGATCATATAATGATAATCTTGATAAACGGCGATGAGGATCATTTTACGTGTTTTAACCAGACAGTAAGTAGACGCACGTATGGGCGTGTGACCGAGGGGTTAGTACATTCGCTTTCCGAGCATAAGACCCGGGTTTAAATCTCACGATGATCGATTTGTCAGGAAATGAAATGTTATCGGCTTGGTGGGGGCGATCTTCAGCGTACGGTACATTTGGAAAATGTCTGAAAACCATTCCATACTTGTGAATGGAACTGGGTAGACAGAACTATTCGATGGTTGTGCTAGCACGAAGTCACGAGTCAGCGTGAGCGAGGGTTCTAGCGTACTGGCCTTGATCACGCCAGATAAAACGCTCTCTCCTAGAAACTGTAACTAAGCTCCTCTCAGCATAGTTGTAGTATAATGTACAAGTTGACTCTGTGGGTGGTGAACAAATGTGTCTGTGAAGGCGTCTTCAGTAGGGATTGGGTAACCGTCATACTCGAATACGAGTGGCCAGCCATTAAATGTCATCTGAAAGCAATATACACTCTTGTGCAAATTAATTGAAACAAAACGAATAGCGTTACAATTATTGTACGCTTCTTTGGAGTAACATCAATCGTAGATAATGGCTGTAGGACAACTAATCGACAGTCGAGACAGTAGTGTCTGGGCGTGATACAAATCTGATGCAATCATGTATGACGCAATACTTTTCAAAATAGATTCATACTGTACATAACTGAAAATAACCTAATCTGAGAAGAGAATAAAAATGGATTCCACCCTGTCACTCCAGTAGGTCTAAAACTGACCGTATGGTGAAAGAAAGGAAGAAACTAAATCGGTTATTTCAATTAATTTGCACAAGGGTGTATCTCTAATGAAGAAGTATAATATAACGTACCAAATATTACGGACATAATCAGGGAAAGCCGAGTGTGATTTGGCGGACATTGCAGGAAAATTAAGCAACAAGTTTTGCATCAGCCCATACTATGGGATCCAAATTCTGGTAGAAAATTAGTAGAAATCTTTATCGGTTAACGCATATAATCATCGGGACCAGAAAGGAAGGATTGGGTAGAGATATGGACGGCAAAAATGGTTGTCACGAAGTGGTCAGAAGTGCTTGGGTTATCATTGATAATCTTGATAAACATCGATGATAGATATTTTACTTTTTTTGAACTTTTGCTACCTGATCTAACTCAAACCATGTCAGACTTTCCAGTGATGTGATCAGCCTGATGCATTTTTGATCTGCTTTGTCAGAAAACGTGGAATCTACCTAGCAGAAGGTTTCATCATGCCAAGTTCATTACGCTAAATATTCTCAAATCTCTCACAACATAAGCTAATAACAATCACGTGTCCGTAACCCGTTAGGGTCAAAAGGGCACCCCATGTTCTGCAGTAAAAGTGGTGTGTCTTGGGCAAGATAGCCTGACGGAGCTCAACAGGCTGGTTTGAATTCAGAGTTTTCCTTCATCTAGACCGGTTGCCATCCAAAGCTATAAAACCCAGTCTGTCGTACTATTTTACCCATAGTTGTGGAGAAGTTTGGGATTCATACCTTTCCCAAGGTTAATAGTACGTAAATGAATTCAATTAACTCGACTGGAGTTCGAACTCTCCGATTCCTCAATCCGAGCTGCTAACTCCACGGCGCTTCCAATTGGTTATTCGACATTGATGGTTAGTTATAGCCAATTATCTGTCATCCATTACCACATGTTGAAGACGATCAATGTCTTCCTCGGTGGTGGCAGTTGTATGACGTCTAGAGCTTGGGTCATTTTCAAGACTATCCCTTCCCCTATGTTCAGCTGCCCACTTTTGGGCTGTTGGTAAAGCTGATGCATCATCGCCTAATGTAGTAAACATGCCAGCATCAGTGTCTTTTGTGTTTTAACTCTTTTTCTTCTGGTACATGATAACACCACGATGCCAAATTTTGTCCATTTTCAAGAGAAGTCACTACTTGTTACTTCTGAAGTGTTCTTGGAACAGAGTCAGATTTTAGTTTATAAGAAGTTTCGAAATGAATGCATGCAAGATTTCCCAGCTCTGGCGTTACTCGTTCATAGTAAGCCTATGAACTTTTCAGGTCAGCTTCGTGATAAGTGTTCCATGTAAAATGGTTTTATAGGCTTTTGTGCTTTAGCTCACGAGTTGATAATTCAGATAAATTCAGTGGGAAGTCAAATGGTCGAAAATGTAGTTGCATCATTAAGTCTGCAGTCTAACGAGGAAAAAAGGGTTCACGTGGCATAAGTTATATATGATTATTCTGTATACACACACACACACACACACACACACACACACACACACACTTTTTAATACATTTAATTCAATGATAAATGTAATATACGCCACACTGTTCGAAAATAATATGAGGAAAAAATACAATTGACAAATCAACTAATATCTATAAAACATACTACGGACGTTTTTATCAACCTTTGGAGACAAAGTCAAACATATACATAGTTTTTTTGCACACATAAACGCACACACACAAATACATATATCAATGATAGAATATATATATATATATATATATATATATATATATATATATATATATATATATATATATATATATATATATATATATATATATATATGTGTGTGTGTGTGTGTTTGTTTGTGCAGGTATGCAGAAAAATAGGAAAGAACACGTTAGGTAAATAATCCGGAGTTCTTTAGTATTTTTGCTTTTATTTTTAAAAAGACAGTGCTCCATACAGAAGTAGAGCTTATATTATAATATTTTTAAAAAATATGATTCCTTCGCTACATAAGAGTTGTCATGTTTCAAAAGCGAAAGCCGAGACCCCTAATATAATTTTTGAAATTAAGTTGAATTAAGGTGTCTGATCACGCTTCCTCGTCAAGCGAGAATTTGGGAATAAGCTATGTTGTGGTTAGCGCGTGTTTATAAGTATGGTCTCTTGCAACATTAGTTACTATGGAAACGGCTAGGGTCGGCTATATTGGTTAGGTGGTCTAAGAGTTAAGAATTAATTTTTATCTACAGACCAGTTAATATATATATATGTGAAACTTACCCCCAGCATTTTGAATCTGGATGCCAGGAAAAGCCAACTAACCAATAGTTCTGGCTCTGCTATTGCTGAGCATGTTCTAAATAGCAGGAATTGTGTGTTTGATTTTAGTGCAGACCGTATTTCGATTTTATCTTGGTCCCACTCCCGATATCACCTCAAGGTTCTAGAGTCCTTGTATATCACATCCCGTGGGCCTTCCCTTTGTAAACAGAGGGAATGCTTACTGGGTCTGAATGTTATTGGACTCTAGTTTTCTTGAAATTCATATTTTTTCCTTCCATTCGTTATATTAATTTAATTTACACGCTTATATATTTTTTATATCCCAGAAAAATAAACTTGATAAGCCTGGGACGAAACCGGTTGTTCTTTTTGAGCTTTTTAAAATGACATATAAATTTTGCTTTTTCTTAGCTATCGTTAAATTCTGTACCATAAAAAACTTATATATATATATATATATATATATATATATATATATATATATATATATATATATATATATATATATATATGTATTCAAGCAGGTTGGGTTAAGGTTTTAATTTACTATTTTTATAAAATTATATTTTAGTTTTCTATAAGATGCCAAATTAAAACTAAAAATCTTTTTCATTTATAAAATATAAAATGAAAAATTACAAACCCCCATATTCGAATTTGAAACACTGTAAACGAATATTAAAAATATTTTGAACTTATGAAGCTACTCTAGACACGTCCACAGATATTTTAACCCATCGAAGATGGTCTCAGATAGGATTGAAAGTACTTGACAAAATTAAAATTATCTCGAAGAAAATTTTGGAATTTTTCTTAATCAATTTTCTACAGCCACCAAGAAATTAATTTGTGGACTTGAAGGATTTAAACTAAAATAAATAGACATACTAAATCTAAATTATTTAACCAATCCTGCTTGAATAAAAATATGCTGCCTAAATATACTGACATACAGTCATATGTTTCATATATATATATATATATATATATATATATATATATATATATATATATATATATATATATATATATATATATATATATATATATATATATATATATACTAGCAGTATAGCCCGTCTTCGACCGGGTGTTTCATTACTCAGAATAATTACCGTTCAGTTGGAGCAGTTTAAATTTAAAGTCAGCCCGCCCGAAAATTAATATTAGTAATATCCCCAAATGGGAGGGTAACAATTTGAATGTGGGTGGGAGGGCTGAAAAGGGCCGTTTTTGAGTTCTCAATCTTGCAAGGAAGGAACCTATTTCATGGATCGTCATAATAATAATATATATATATTTTTTATAATTCTAATAAACTTTTGCGTGAGATTATAAGCAAAATCCTAAAACCTCACTACGTTTATTATCCTGTTTTTGAGACATTTACGATATTTTTTAAATTTCCCAAAACCAATCTTTTTAATTCCACAAATTCCCAAAATCAACCTGAAGGTCACGACTGGGATCTACGACTTTTATTCAGTGAGTTCTAGGGCAGGTCCAGAAATTTCTATTTTCTAGTTTATTTATCCAGAATATTTCATGCTTTCTATATACTAGTATATGCTGTATCTTCATTAGTTACAACTAAGAAAGATAGGAAGATGTGGAGTGTCACAATCACTATGGCCTGAATGGACATGGCACGTAAAAGAAGATAATGGCTTAAATTAGTTGGTCAGACAAGAATTGGTCTAACACTAACTCGGAATTTGTTTTTCACACTCATTGCATATTAATTACATTATAAATTCATTAAATCTAATAGGCAATCTTATCGCATGTCTGAAATATAGGTAATAGCAAACGAAAGCACTTAGGAACTTTAAATGGACGCTAGCTTTTAGAAAAGTAGACGTTGAACTGGTTCTCTACAATTTCTTTTGGCCGCTGACAACGACTCCATATTTTGGGTCGATATCAAAGAGTGTAACAAAAGAAAATGGCGGACTATAGCAAACCTTTGGAAGGGAAGCTGGAAAAATATCGCAAAAAAATGTGCGTAGATAAATACAAACTGGTTGAGATCAATTGGTTGATCTTTTGAGGGGAACACAGCACCGATTGATTACATTGCATTCTTCTATTGATTAATATATTATTCAATACTTTTTTTTCACCAGACCTATTTCTAGTGGTGTTAAAAATACTAAGCCTTTTGTATCTTTTTAAAAGGCCACTTGTGGTTTTTGGGTTAATTTGATAGAGAGATAAAATGTTAAAAAAAAGGCTAGAAGATCATCTCTCTCTCTCTTTCTCTCTCTCTCTCTCTCTATATATATATATATATATATGTGTGTGTGTGTGTGTATGTGTTTGTGAATTTAATGCAGATATTACAAGCACTATCTTTTACACAATATGAGAAGTGTCTTTAAAGTTTATTCAGATACTGATTGTTAAGAATTTGTTATTACATTACTCTGCCAATCCAACTATAAAAAAGGATTGCAACACTTGGAAACCCTTTACATTAAAAGAAAACAACCCACAATTTTTATTTGTTTCGTGTGATATTTTATACTCTTTTACCAGCTGTAGATCAAAATGCGATCTGCATTTCATTTACTATCATTAAACACTTTTTCATCACGTAAAAAACAAGAACAAAATAAAACAAACAAAAATACAAAATAAGCAAGCGTTATGCTAATTTCAAACAGAGAAATATAGTTAAATCAAATCCAGCATGTACACTGACGTGCCAAATGTCATGGCATATTAGTATGTAAAGGTAGTGATACGTGACGCCACCGTACACTGATATGAAAATCCCAAATTAATTTATAATTTCGATCGGTGAATGATAATGAGCACCAGACAGATGGGAAGGTTCACTCCCTGAAACTCTGGGAACATTTGACATTTCTCGATTTAGTGTCATGAGTGCACCGATAATATTTGACAGAAGTCCTTAACCGCTACTCACACATACCTTGGACAGTGCAGTAGCCGGCTACAGGTTCTTAATAATCGTGACCAGAGGTGACTGTCTGTGGTAACAGGAAAAGCGACACCGTCTCAAATCATATCCACTTTCAATACAAGAGGTACATTGATCCTAAACAACAGATCAGTTCAGTGTTTGATAATTTACATCAGGGTTTCCAAACCTGCGCGATATTGTTAACCGGTGGGGGGCGATTTCAACTGTTGGGTGCACAATGAGCAGCTAAACACAAAATTGTGGGCGATTGGAAATTTTGGTGGGTGATATAGAATTTTAAGTATTAAAAAGGAATTTCAGCATATGACACCCCAAAAATATTCAAAGGAGATATGCAAAGAAATTTTATTAAAAACACAAACAAACCAGAAGACTAAATGGGAATATTTGGGTCACATTCCTAGATAAGATATAAATATCCCCCAAACAAGGAATATTTTTGTAGTTTCTAAAGTTCTGAGAAGTTTCATTAGTCTGCAAATAGTTCTTCAGACGAAATAACTTTTTTCAGATATAAATCAGATAAGGAAAGATCAAGAACAACTTTTTCAGTAAAATTAAGGTGTAACCTTCAGATAACATTTATTCACTATAAAATTGTTTTAACTTTTTATCACATTGACCATCTCGAATTTATCAAGGCAGGAAAAGTGTTCATCACAACATAAATTACTCTATGCTTTTGAATATTTACTATACACGTGGGCTCTCTATATTTCGTTTCGGCCGTTGTACGCTCCGGGCTTCTTCAGTTGATTGGAATGTCAAACTGAACTCTTTATTTCGCTCGCTGGGGTAGACTGTTCTAGTTCCACGTACAATGTCTAATGGATGTCAATTATGAGTTATCTCCTGTTAATTCACCTCTCCAAGTTCTTCACTACCTTAACCAGGTATTGAACTCAGAACTCTTTAAGGACACATGGCACAGTGGATAAAGGAGTTGGTTAGATACAGTGACAGGACCCAAAGTGTTCTGAGTTCAATACCTGGAGAACATTCCAACCACTTCGACATTCCAATCACTCGAAGAAGACCAGAGCGTACAACGACCGAAACGTCGTGATAAATATGGCAACAAAGATGAGGACAAAGTCCGAATAATGTAAATAGTATACATGTAGGCGATTGAAAATCCTTACATGTGTAAGTGGACGTTGAGGTAAAAGAAAAGGTTGCGAAATCCTGATTTAGATGGTATATGTGAGCAGAAGATGAATCTCAGTTCCAGATATTGCGGGCTGATAGTAAAATTTATGTGCGCACAAACCCCATGAAGCCATGTGCCTCTGTTGGTAACGAGGCTTCGTGAAGGCTTGTGTTGGTTGCAGTATTCACGAGGCATGGGTTGAGTTTGCTGGTACATCTAAACATATCCTTGACCAATGGCCGTTACAATGAACAGTTTCCTGAATATTTGACCCCATTCATAGATTCCAGATACCCCAACAATTACTGGTTATTCCACCTTGTCATCATACCGAAGTTTGATTGGAAGAGCATTGTGGACACCTCTGACAAATGTGTGGCCACCACGTTCGCTAGACAGGAGCTCTGTCGTGCAATTAAGTGATGCGGAAGCCTATTCGTCACAAGGTTTTCTGCCTACAAATGTCAAGGAGATGTATACAGTGATCGAAACTGCACGGCTCAGCATCTCTCCAAATGTCTTCCTACAACTTGTAGAGTTGATACAACACCGATTTACTGCAATTTATCATTGCATAATGAAACATTGCATATCATCTCTAGCTTCTTGTGCTTTATCAGCAATCCTTTAGGTCCCAACGCTGCATCACAAACCGAATGAACGAGGGATAATTTTCTCTAGATTTCTTTTTAATCATTTTATTTCATAGGTGGGGCTGCATTAATAGTTGTAGCATCGTTTCTTGATAGAAGCGAGAGGAAGAGACAAATAGGGAGTATGGAGGTCAGCAGGTTGGCCAGCTGTCTATTATCACGTTGTCGCTTGTTTGACGCTCTGCTGAAAACAGTGCACGCCAAGAAATCTAGGAACGGAAAGGAATCTTCGCTATTCTATTGTTGCAACCGTACTGTCGTTAGGCGTTTTTTGAGTATATATTAGAACTTAAACAAACATAACCCAGTATTGTAAGGTTTCCCTGCCCATGGGGTGCAAAACACGTTCTCCCTCAGTTCAGGTCGTCAGTGTTCTGACCAGTACGGTAGGGTTTGCCATTTTGGTCCACCATGCGCATTCTGTAAAACAACCCACACTCAATTCGGGTCGTCGGAGTTTTTGGCTAGTTTGGAATTTTGGGCTATGCAGTCTGTAACACAATTCCAAATTATTTTATGGGTAACGAAATTGACTTCAGTCAAAGAGAAAAAAATCACTGATTTCCTAACAGACCTTAACAGAAGCTACAATGGCAGAAGCTCATTTTACAAATATTTCACTGTTTAAGAAAGAAAAATTAATTTCCAAACACAAATGATAATAGTTTGAAACATTTTTAACAAAGATTCTGTGCACTTACATTCCCACGATTCCAGATTTCGCGCCGTTAATCGTGACGCTACCTTCACGTCCGTGATTAAAGGTAGAGTAAATTATAATTCAAAAATATAGAATACATTGCAAGAAGAAATTAAAGTGAAGGAAGAATTATGTGTGTATTGCGTGCTCGCATGCGTCCCTCATCTGTTACTGTAATCAACCGCCAAGTCGTGAAGCTGGTGTTAGTGGGAGTAGAAATAAAACTGTTCCTGCTGATTCGTGAGACATCAGTTAAATCGATCAGCCCAATTTTACTAAAATCAATCAACTGATATCATTGAACTGAACCTGAGGAATGTATTTTAGAATAGTTATTGCGTACATATTCTACAGAACCAAAAATATGTCTGTAGATGAATATGCGTGGATAAACGAAGAAATAAACAATCTTCAACATGGCTCTACAAATTAAAATAAATTTTTATTATTGAGTATTATTTTTTAAAATTGAAAGATTCTTTGCGAAAGAACTTCACACCAAATATTTTTGTCTTTCTTTACGTTAAAACGGAATCAATTGCGTTAATATAAAAGAAACAGAATGAATCTACATATGAGAATGAGCGTGTCCCGTATTTACGTAGTTTTGTGTATACATGCAATTTCATAGTAGCAGTGAGCTGTGTTAATACTACTGCTTACATTTGTAAACTAACTCAGTCCGTATGTTATGTAATATAGTATACTCAAATAAATATTCGAAAATGTGAGTAATGTTTGAGAATTTCAGTTTGTATAACAAACGAAGGAACAACTCTGGCGAATAGTTAACTGAAAAATTAATTTACTAACTTAACATCAGAATATCTATAAGTAAAATATAGGTTCCAGAAATATAAAAGTTAGATTTGACTAAAATCTGAAGTTTCAAATTTTCCTAGCCGACGATAAAGATTATTGGTTGTTAATTCAAAGATACGAATATACGAATATAGAAATTCAAATTTGGAGCCGACTTATGCGAGACGGTGTGAGTAGAGAATTTGTGTTTTTAGTGATATTACTAAAATCCATTGGATTTTTCTATAATTCTTTAACGGATTTCCACATGTTTAACAGGTAGACAGAAAGATGAAGAATGGATAGAGAGCGAGAGGCAAAGAGAGGAGAGAGAGAGAAAGAGAGAGAGGTAACGAGAGGAGATAGAGAACGAGAGGCAAAGAGAAGAGAGAGAGAGAGCGAGAGGCAAAGAGAGGAGAGAGAGAGAGAGTGAATGATTCGTTATTTACGGTTTATCGACACTTTGCAGGTTATTTAAAACCAGAAAATATTTTTAGACAGTAAGAATTTTTTTTGTGGAGAGGGAATTAATAATGATTTAGTGTTGCAAATCTAATTAACTCATCGTTGGGAGAAGAAGAAATCGGTTCATATCTCTCCCGATAAAGAACTGATATTGGAAACTCGGCTCTCCAATTAAGAATTCCGAGCCATTATCCATTACACCACCCGCACATCCAAACTTACAGCATCTGGAAAGGGCCAAGCGGTCTAGGTACTAACCAGGTTAGATGTTGTTTTACTTTGGTAATCATATGGGAACCGGCGTTTCAATGCCATATGTCCATACGCCTGAGAGAGAGAGAGAAAGGGAGAGGGACCGACGGAGAGAAAGAGAAAGGTAGATAGAGAAAGACAAGAGAGAGTAAGAGAGAGAAAGAGAGATTAAGAGAAGAGAGAGAAAGAGAGAGACCAACAGAGAGAAAGAGAGTGATAGACAAAGAAAGAGATTAGAGAGTAAGAGAGACAGAGACAGAGAGAGAGACCGACACAGAATGAGAGAGTGAGAGAAAGAGAAAGAGAAGAAAGAGATAGACCGACAGAGAGAAAAAGAGAGATAGATAGAGAAAGAAAAGAGAAAGAGAGAAAGAGAGAGAAAGAGAGAGAGAGAGAGAGAGAGATAGACCAACAGATAGTGAAAGAGAGAGAGAAAAGTAGGCGAACAGAATGAAACAAATAATTCTCTATTTTTTCTTAATCACTGACAAACGAATACGCCGTCATATGAAATCGTGATGTTACCGAAATGCCTGATAGAAGAAAAGTGAGGGGAGGAACATTTTAAAAGGGATAGAATAGGAGAGTAAGAGAGAGCGAGAGAGAGAGAGAGAGAGAGAGAGCGAGAGAGAGAGAGAAGGAGAAAATATGACAGGCATTAGAGGAAAGACGCCAGTTATTCATTTGAATACACATGCTCTCTCTCTCTCTCTCTTGTTCTCTCTCTCTCTCTCGCTCTCTCTCTTGCTCTCACTCATATAATTATTTAGGCAGGTAGAGAAACTGGTGATAATTAAACGGAGAATAGAAAAAATGGGCGTTAGAAGAGAAAGGGGGAGAGAATGGATTAAAGAAGAGAGAAAATAAAATAGAAAGGAAAGGAGAGATAGAGAAAAAACGAATATATATATATATATATATATATATATAGAGAGAGAGAGAGAAAGAGATAATGTATAGAAATGAAGAAAGTGAGGAATGAATGAATGAAAATCGGAGAATGAAAGGGGAAAATATTCATTCACTCGTTCGAATTCTTCATATACGAGGTCTGTCTGAAAAGTAACGGGACTGGTGTCACAAACAATTTATAGGCTGGCAACGTTTGATCTGTCGGAAAGAAATCTTGTTGCGCAGAAAATAATTCATCACCTACAAGGCCGCGTAACCTGTGTCAGACTCTGTCAAGCTGGACAATGAGGACAGGGTAACTTCAGTCCTGATATGGCAGCAATTCTTCATTTTTGGTTTTTGATCTGACTTTTGTAAAGAGCATGGCCAGAAGAATCGGGTACATTCTGGAGCGGTACAAGGAACCGGCTATTTTCTTGCATCTTGAGCGATGGGTCGCATATACGACTTCCATTTGAGCTCTAGAGTGGGCTTAAGTCTCAGTAGACGTTCCAGTCAAGGGGCTGGGGGCATCACTGAGCCTACAATCGTTCATCCTGACTGGAGAAAACTCAGTGTCTACTCGGTGATGATGAAACGTTACTAATTTGCTTTTGGATGTACTGAACATTACAAACCAGTTCATGCCTAATTTAGGTGTGAGACTTGCGGTCAGAGCATGGATCAGCTGTCGGGTTCTGGTCCTCGAGATTTTTAGAGGTTCACCCATAAAACCGTGGTATCATCTGCATATTTATTTACTAATCATCTTGGAACGTTCTTAGGCCGATCGTTATTATAAAGCAGGAAGAGGGTAGAGCCCGGAAGAGAGGCCCTAGCGGACGCGTGCATTTTGATCTCATTGGCTTCGGAGGACTGGCCATTAACGACAATTTTCATGGACACTAACCTGATAAGAAGGACTTAATAAGTGAGAAGACAACTTGAAGAGCTTGTGCGACAACCCCCTTGACCACTTACATTCGATACTAGATAATCTCACAAGGGTTGATAGATGATTACATTAATCAAATGAAACTAAACTATTCCCCCTGGGTGAAGAACGAGAGCTTCATTGCTCTATCCCTGTACCAAATTAAATGAAATTGAATAAATATCTTTTCTCGGTGCCTACCATAGTTTGATAGCTAACAGAATCATCTCGCAAGCCGAGTCGCTACAATAAGGCGTTCGCTTCTTATCAGTTAAAGTCGTCGCTCGTTAGTTCGCTTCTTATTGGTTAAGGTCGTCGCTGGTTAGTTCGTTTCTTATCGGTTAAGGTCATCACTAGTTATTGCGGTTTTTATTAGTTAAGGTCATCGCTAGTTAGTTCGGGTCTTATCGGTTAAGGTCGTCGCTACTTATTTCGATTCTTATTGGTGGAGGTCGTCGCTAGTTAGTTTATTTCTTATCGGTTAAAGTCATCGCTAGTTCTTATCGGTAAAAGTCGTCGCTATTCGGATCTTATCGGTTAATGTCGTCGCTGGTTCGGTTCTTATCGGTAAAAGTCATCGCTATTCGGATCTTATCGGTTAAGGTGGTCGCTAGTTAGTTCGGTTCTTATGGGTTTGGGTCGTCGCTAGTTAGTTCATATTAACTTAAGTAAATACTTCCTTATATCTTATTTATTCGCGTGTGCTAGTGTGTTTGAATGTGTGAGTGCCTCTCTGTGTGAATTTATAAGTGAAGGCATGCGATTATGATGGAGTGCATTTCACCGTGAGTAGAGAATAGATTTCGTTTCTCCTGTGATTCGCCATTAGTCACTCAGAAGAGACGCTGCCCCGAGACAAATATCTTCCGTCCCGACGAAGTATTCCGTTTCAGATGCAAACATCGCTGGCGCCATATTGCAGCGTTCGATTTATTTCGATCTGTCAACCGAAAAATATAATCTTTTGTCCGTCTTCAAGAAGAGCGCTTTTACTGGAGTATGACTCAGAATTCTTCAACATAAAACAGTATGGAGCACTGAGAAATCCGTGGATATATATATATACATATATATATATATATGTATATATATATATATATATATATATATATATATATATATATATATATATATATATGTGTGTGTGTGTGTGTGTGTGTGTGTGTGTGTGTGTGTATGTGTGTGTGTGTTTATATATATATATATATATATATATGTATATATATATATATATATATATATATATATATATATATATATATATATAAGCAGGAAACCAATCCACTAACAAGTCATGCCAATTCCCAGATAGTAAAGAAAAGTAATAAATGGCGAGCCATTATTGTTTAAAAGATGACTCAAATGTTATGTAATGTCAGTTGTCCTATATGGCAGCGAATGTTGGAAAATTTCTTCACAGATGAAGAAGGGGTTTGAAGCAACAGAAATGTGGTTCTACAGAAGGATATTGAGAAAACCATGGACCGAACATGTGAGCTACGAAAAAGTTTTATAGAAAATAGAAACAAAAGGTCACTTTCAAATCAGGAAATAAGATGTGAAATTTCTAGGGCACATAATGCGGAAAGAGAGTTTGCAAATTTGACACTCAAAGTACAAGAGGGACAGAAAAAATCTGCACATAAGCTAGCTAACGAGCCTGTGTAAATAGTTGGCAGAACAGTGATTAGGAGAAATAGCGAACATTAAAATTTCTTAATTTTAATGGCATTTCTATTATTTCTGTTGCCTTTTATTATATCATTAGATTTTCTTAATTTTAATGGCATTTTTATTATTTCTGTTGCCTTTTATTATATCATTAGATTTTCTTTATTTTAACGGCATTTCTATTATTTCTGTTGCCTTTTATTATATCATTAGATTTTCTTAATTTTAATGGCATTTGTATTATTTATTTTGTTTTTTATTATATCATTAAATTTTCTTAATTTTAACGGCATTTCTATTATTTCTGTTGAAGGACGATCCGCGTGGTCAACCTAAGACAAAGGAAAAAGACGAGCTCGCCGTCGATACATTTTTTTTATCGTCTTAGCTGAGGAGGAAGTGACGTAAGTCGGTGGTGATTGGTCAGCAGTGGCATTTATTGGCGGAGTCCATTTATTGCGTGCTTCGCGTGTTTTTTTTTGTTTGTTTCAGGATCGCCTGCCGGAATAGTACTGTTTCGGTAGGGTCTCTTGGGCGAGCAAGTATGATGTTGGAAGACCCGAAACTTGCCATGACTCCAAGTCATAACATCACTGACGAGGCGATCCTGAGCACTCATGGGAGTGTTTTCAGAACAAATTGCCTTTTATTATATCATTAGATTTTCTTAATTTTAATGGCATTTCTATTATTTCTGTTGCCTTTTATTATATCATTAGATTTTCTTAATTTTAATGGCATTTTTATTATTTCTGTTGCCTTTTATTATATCATTAGATTTTCTTAATTTTAATGGCATTTGTATTATTTCTTTTGTTTTTTATTATATCATTAGATTTTCTTAATTTTAATGGCATTTCTATCATTTCTGTTGCTTTTTATTATATCATTAGAATTTAAAAATTTTAATGCCATTTCTGTTACCTTAAATGTTCTTAATTGTAATGGCATTTCTAATACCCTATCTGTGTTGCTTTTTCATTGCAACTACCAAATCGTCACGCTACGATCGCTAACTAAGCCACGTGCAGCGCAAATAAAATTTAAGCCTCCTCCTGCGGCAATATTTGAAATCGCATCGCTTATCGTTAAGATCTTCTCATTTCGTAATAACATTTTACCAACAGACAACAAAGAGCAACGAGTCATTACTCATATCGCTTTCTTTTTTTCCCCCTGGACGCCATATACTGCCATATATTTTGCATATATTTTTATCCCCTCACTTTTTTGTGGATATCTATGCTGACGATACAGCCGAATATGGTTGCAACTCTAAAATTCTAGATGACCAGAGCCTGCCAGCTGATCTCTCCTCTGGCTTTGCTCTAACAGCTCAGTGCATGGGGCGGGTGGTACTGGGGGAAACTGGTTGGTCGCATTCATTGTTTCGAAAACCAAACTGGGGACGTTCAATCATCATCGAGCGGACCCTGAATTCTCGTCTATCCCCCGGGGAATCATTGTTCATTGGGAGGAGGCCGTCTGCCGTCACCGCCTATTGGGACATTATCTCAAGTTGAACTCCGACATCGCTAAAAATCCTCGGTTCCCAGTAACTATGTAGTAAGTACCTGACTCCTGCTATCCTCTACTTTTACAAGCGCGAGGTCAGGCCTAAAATGAAGTACTATTGCCATAACCAAAATAATACCTCATAAATATAGTCTACGATGTACAATTTACTACTAATTGTACTAATTTTACTAAGTGCTATTAACGACTGTTACGAAGAAAATTATTGAAAGTGCACATGTGTGTGAAGTCAAAAATGGAGGATATTTACGGTGTATATTTTTTCATAATTGAATGGAAATATATTTCCAATGCTTGAATTTTCAATCTGCATAAACTTATTTTTAAATAATAAAGAAATGTTGAACTTGCTAGATTTTTAAATAGAACTGTAGTGTCAGTTGTTGCAATCCATTGACACTGTACAAAGGGAGATGCAGATCTGAGTGCAAAGTGATGCTGAAATTGCATTTGCTGCAGCTTCAAACTATTAGACACACAATACTGAATTTTAAATTCTTCGTTGTGGGAGAAATATATATAAATATTTCTTTTTTTCTTGGCAGATCTTCTATTATTATCACAATGTGGCAGACTTAATAACAAAAGTGATGACAAATAGAATAAAAATCAACTAAATGAGATCGGCTAGATTATATACCCAAGCGCATATTTTTAAAAAAAGTTTAACATTTCTGTGTCCCCTTTCCTTCGTATCATCAACGTAAACATCATTTTAGTCCGCTAAAACCCTAAAGAACGAAACGCGTCACACGGAATATTTTTTCTACTTTGTCATAGATTTTCCTAAAATTCTTCGTTGTGTATTATTTATAGTTTCTTGTTCACATCTATATCAACTAACACGTTAGCATGATTAAATAATTTTGCTCGGGAACTAAAAAAAAAACAAAGATGAACACTTCGTTTTATTTTATATGTATGGATTATTAAAATGACAAAAAGAAGTCTTTTTCTTCGCTGACTGTGAAGGTTCTTTTTGTTGGACGTAGGCCTTCCCCGAATTCACGTGGATGAATCGGCCATTACTCTAACGCGCTGCCTCAATGCGTGTTGCTAGGGAGCGGATGTAACATGCTTGGGCGATCATGTCTCTGTTCGATTCATGATCGGACAAGGGTATTTGCACGTAAGTGAATATAACAAACCCGACTGGAATTCGAACTCGGCTTTCCGATTTTCCATTCAGTTATTAATTACACCACCCGCACAGTATCTGTTATTTCCAAGCAGTCACCCCTGTAAGTATTGACCAGGCTCGAGGTTGCTTAATTTCGGTGATCGGACGAGAAGCGGTTTTTCAACCCTCTATGAGAAGTAACCACGTATAAATTTACTGTAAAATGTTGATTTACCTCCCTTACGACTATATTTTTTATGTGGAAGCAACTATTTAACTCCCCTGCCCTCATTAGTGGAAGCGCGATAACAGCTACTGGACTTGAGAAACCTGTTTTCCTGAAAAGGTTAGGAAGGAAACCCCCATCAATACTGGAAAGAGCGATAACAGCTACCGGACTTGAGAAACCTGTTTTCCTGAAAAGGTTAGGAAGGAAACCACCATCAATACTGGAAAGAGCGATAACAGTTACTGGACTTGAGAAACATGTTTTCCTGAAAAGGTTAGGAAGGAAACCCCCATCAATACTGGAAAGAGCGATAAGAGCTACCGGACTTGAGAAACCTGTTTTCCTTAAAAGGTTAGGAAGGAAACCCCCATCAATACTGGAAAGAGCGATAACAGCTACCGGACTTGAGAAACATGTTTTCCTGAAAAGGTTAGGAAGGAAACCCCCATCAATACTGGAAAGAGCGATAACAGTTACTGGACTTGAGAAACCTGTTTTCCTGAAAAGGTTAGGAAGGAAACCCCCATCAATACCGGAAAGAGCGATAAGAGCTACAGGACTTGAGAAACCTGTTTTCCTGAAAAGGTTAGGAAGGAAACCCCCATCAATACTGGAAAGAGCGATAACAGCTAGCGGACTTGAGAAACCTGTTTTCCTGAAAAGGTTAGGAAGGAAACCCCCATCAATACTGGAAAGAGTCATAACAGCTACTGGATTTGAGAAACCTGATTTCCTTAAAATGTTAGGAAAGAAGCCCCCATCAATACTGGAAAGAGCGATAACAGCTACTGGAATGTTTTTCTGAAAGATTTTTTACGATAAAAAATTTAGAAATTTCAGTTGACACAAATACTGGCTGTTCAGCCAATGTATACCGATTGTTTCCTTATAAGGAAACAGCTAATGTTACCATTACCAACTTCCATGAAAACTGGTTTCTTTTTACCCTTCATTATCTTCAGGGTTGACACTTCTGGAATATAGACTATTTACACGTAAGTGAATGTAACAAATTCGGCTGGTATTCGAACACGGTCCTCCCATTCTTCAATCCGAGCTGCTATTCATTATTCCACATGTATAAGCTGAAACATTTTATATTTATTAAAACGTTTCGGCCTTTCAGTATCTGTCTATATTTCTGAGATGAGGTATTATGTACACTATTTACATTATTCGGACTATTGTCCTCATCTTTGTCGCCATATTTATTAAAACGTTTCGGCCCTTCAGTATCTGTCTATATTTCTGAGATGAGGTATTATGTACACTATTTACATTATTCGGAGTATTGTCCTCATCTTTGTCGCCATATTTATTACAACGTTTCGGCCTTTCAGTATCTGTCTATATTTCTGAGATGAGGTATTATGTACACTATTTACATTATTCGGACTATTGTCCTCATCTTTGTCGCCATATTTATTAAAACGTTTCGGCCCTTCCGTATCTGTCTATATTTCTGAGATGAGGTATTATGTACACTATTTACATTATTCGGAGTATTGTCCTCATCTTTGTCGCCATATTTATCAAAACGTTTCGGCCTTTCAGTATCTGTCTATATTTCTGAGTTGAGGTATTATGTACACTATTTACATTATTCGGACTATTGTCCTCATCTTTGTCGCCATATTTATTAAAACGTTTCGGTCCTTCAGTATCTGTCTATATTTCTGAGATGAGGTATTATGTACACTATTTACATTATTCGGAGTATTGTCCTCATCTTTGTCGCCATATTTATTAAAACGTTTCGGCCTTTCAGTATCTGTCTATATTTCTGAGATGAGGTATTATATACACTATTTACATTATTCGGACTATTGTCCTCATCTTTGTCGCCATATTTATTACAATGTTTCGGCCGTTGTACGCTCCGGCCTTCTTCAGGTGGTTGAAATGTCGAAGAAGGCCGGAGCGTACAACGGTCGAAACGCTGTAATAAATATGGCGTCATAGATGAGGACAATAGTCCGAATAATGTAAATAGTGAACACATTGTAGTTTAACAAGTAAGGGTTGCTCAAGTTAAAGGTGTAGTTCGGGCCAATGTCAAATTAAAAATATAATACGCGCCAATGTCATGTTAATGATGTAGTTCCTTCCAATGTCAAGTTTAATATGTAATGCTAAATTCAGGTTTTAACCATTATTCTTCATCAATAGTCCTGTGACCGTGTGTAGTCGTAGTTCACTTCATATATCTCATCGCCAGAGAGGTATTCATTTGTGGTTAGCGTGTCTTGAGCAAGTAGAATCTGGTTGGTAGGATCCCACTTCAGGTCAAAACACAGCCGATGTCCTCCAGTTTGAAGGCTCGTCTCGGTCACAGACACATGGCCGTTGATTCTATCGGGGTAACCCTTTGTCCTGGTTGTTGACTTCAGTCATAAAAGCCCCTTACCTAGCGATGCCGTGTCATCATCTCACCGACTGCATACATAGCTACGGAGTCCAGTCTAATGCATTATGTTAGACAGCCCTTGATACTACGAGAAAGTTCATCCGCAATTTGATACGCCTTGTTTTTAACCCTGCTGTCTGTCTAACCATCCTCTTCACAAGAAAATCCCTGTGAGGTGACGGTTTACTCGCCGATACCCAACCATGTGCCACGTAAAATTGAGTTATATAGCACTAGTAGCATTGGCAGATTGACAAGATATAATTAATGTATCTAAATATATAATATGATGTTTTTTTGTTGGCTCATGACTTTTGTATGAGCTATTTTCAGCATTCCCATGTGTCCAGTTGTGTATCTCTTCTCGTATTGTGACATATGTGTAAAACTTGAACTACGAAATTAAATGAAGCATATTACCGAACACTTACAAATACTTTGTAAAAATGAAACTGTTTTTTGGGTTTTTTTTTTTAGTGGGAAGGTGCATTTCATTTAACCGCTATTATAAGTTTATAATAATTTATGAACACGTTACATCTGTAAACAGAGATAAGAAGGCGGAACATACAAGTATTTTTCTCAATGGTGCAGAGCCACAATAGAAGCATCATAAGAACTACGTGCCACCAATTTACTGCTGACTGCAGCTTTAAAATATCAACGTTATTTTGAGGCTGGCATCTCATGTTTCTCTTCAAGAGCTCGCACGATAATAATTGGTGATTCTAAGTGATTTCTTTCGGTGATTCATTGCAAAGGATTCTTTCAAAGAATCTTTTCTTTTTATTAACTATTTTTTTTTAAATTTAAAAAAGATTATCTTTGCTTTGTTCCACTTCAGAAAGAAATAATTAATCCTCGATCGACATGCTTCAGGTTTCATGCGCAAGTGAGAGATTATTCTTTTTTTTAAGCATATCCCCCCAAGCAAGGCGTGGGTGCCACTAGCACGCAAAGGGTTACAGAGAGCGAGGGCAAATGTAAAGAGGGGTGTTTGATGAAAGGATATAGAGAAGGACGGAGATCAGGATCAAGGCATCAGAATATGTCGATTGACATTACATTTGAATATTTGAAGATTATAGCTATCAGGGAAGCAAGTAGGAGGAACAGAGTTCCACTGTCGAGAAGTGCGAGAGAAGAAGCTGTTGGAGTAGAAGAGACGGCTTTTGACAGTGAAAGCGTGGGCCTAAAATGAAAACCTGGTAGCACGCTTAAATCTATGCAGTTTGGGAACCAGAGAAAATAGTTCGTCGGAGTAGTTGTCATGAAATTACTTGTAGAAAAGACAGAGGGAAGCCACAGCACGTCTGTGAGAGAGTGAGTGTAGACGAGATGTCAGATTAAGAACTATCACATTGTTTAGTTTTTTTTTTTTACTTCCATTAGTGATGATACCTTCCAGCTCACCATCTTTGGTTTTACTTCGTTGTCATTAATTATCGGTTAGTTTTTCTTTTCACCCTAGTTGACTGCATTTTATTGCAATATTATCTCTCCTGCCTACATTTCGTCATAACTTCTGATCTTCAGAGCAATCACTCAATGTCGAAAAGTTAAAGAAGAATAGGACATGGAAATTTATTTTTTTTGATGGTGAGTGTGGGAGCAGCAAGCGGGACGGAGGTGGTATGATTAAATACGAAGTGGCGCGAAATATAATGACATCCGCGCCATTTGAACTCGCGAGAGATGAAACCTTTTTTTTTTTACTATTGCTCTACGGTTTAGGTAGTAAACACTTTTGAAATCTGCTAGGACAGACCATTTTCAGGGTAAACATTGTTCGGTAATTGATTCAACGAATGGAGATATCACACACACACACAATATAAATTTTGATGTATCAAGCACAGTTTTGAATGAAAAGATGTATGTCAAATAGGAAAAGGTTTCTGTGACGTGTTTCATCCGTTAAGGCTTCATCAGACTGTGTTTGTTCAAATTGCTGTGATTGCACATGCGCACGAACGAGAGACGCTGGGAGTTTCATAAATTTAGAAAGAGTTTTTTTTTGTATACAGTACAAAACAAAAAACACGCCATAATTTGAAGGAGGAGTTTACTCTATCATCTTCAAAGATTGCCAGAAAGAATATATTGGAGAAACCTCAAGAAGTTTAAATAAAAGACTATATGAACAAAAAAGAGACATTTTAAAAAACAACACACAAAATGCATTGGTTGTTCACCGTAACGAACCTGGCCACAATTTTGACATAAAAATGGCTACTCTGATTAAAAGAGAAAATAATTCATTAAAATGAAAATGTCTAGAAAGTGATTTAATCGCTAGTTCAGTCGCAGTAAATTTATGTTCTGGTTTTTAAAACGTTTCACCATTGTTGGCAGATCTTCTGTCATCAGAATGTGGAATATTTAATAACAAAGATGGTAGAAACAAAATTTAAAAAAAAGGGTCTAGTATAATTGTTATAACGCGTTTTGTAGCGCTTATAATATAAGTAATGCTTCGCTTATTTGCCGTGTCGCCTCTATTAATCTGAAGACTAACCCCAAATGACTTCTTTTTCTTACCTCTCACCTGGAGTCTTTATTTATAGTTATGGACTAATTGATATAGTCACCGGGGTGTGTACTATTTACACACCAGCACCCACTTTTGAGATTAATTTTTTTTTTAATAAATATTTTATTTTTTATTAGTATTAATATCTCTACCTCCTCTATTTGAAGAATTCCACAAACGTACTTGACTTTGTAGCATTTCTGTCTCAGATCTACTTCCAGTTCTTCAGTACGCTTTCTTTTTCTGGAATTTCTACAATTCTTTTTGGTTCTGGCACCTCGAAAACATCATATACCATTTTTCTTACTATAGTTTGGTGATATAGTGTAGCCAGTGAGAATAGAAATCATTAGTAATGGTTCGCTAAACAAGCTACTTAACAATGACGCTAGAAAGAGACATCCAGATATTGTATGAATATTTAGTAAGCTTAGAATTATCCAGCAAAGTTCAGACTGGTGAACATGGCGAGGAATTTTCGGTTTCGTCCATCTTTCAATTTAGGAGTGCCTGCCTAACTTGAAAAGACGTATTGAGAAACGCAGTTTTTACCTCAGCTGGAATATCGATCAGTTGATGAAACATACGCAATCTCAGCTTCTAGCCAAGTCCATGAAGATTTAATAGAATAAATGTTGATATAGACATTATCCTCAAAGCCTGAAAACGCATTATCACAGTAAGGTTCCAAATGAAAGTCTTTACCACTTTTTACCTACTGACGAATAGAAACAGAATAAACAATAAATCATCGTCGACATTGTAAACATTTGCTACTAAACACATTAAACATTATTTTACATGTCTTTCTAGTTTTACTACACCGGTTAATACTGTCGCATTGGATGTCTCAGAATTCTTAATAATGGCAATATTTGAAGTTCTCCAAAGCTGACTATGAAGATACTAAAAATGTCGGGATACTAAAAATGATTTTCACTATTGTCAATATCTCATAAATTAGCATTCCCATTATATATATATATATATATATATATATATATATATATATATATATATATATATATATATATATATGTATATGTATGTATATATATATATGTATATATATATATATATATATATATATACACACACACACACACACACACACACACACACACACACACACACACACACACACACACACACACACATATATATATATATATATATATATATATATATATAATGTGTACGTACAAGCAAATTTGTCTTAAAGATACTCCTGTGAAGGTATACTCAGTAGATGCTAGATACAGAATAAGTTTCCTATGTACCTGCTATATAGGTAGTAATTAGTTTCGTAGAGCCTTACTACTGTACTAAGTTTGGTTTTCATTTCTTCCTTCATATACCGTGTCCTTTGAGAAAGTTGGTAATAATCGCTCTTTTCCCGCCTATAGTTGTTCTAAGAAATTCTTGCTTCTTTACCACCTTTGTTTTGACATTCACTCACTCGCTAGCCAAGAACTTTTATTCTTGCTCCCCCTTCTTTCCTTCAGATATGACCCTGTGAGTGTCATATTTTCTGCGTCTTCTTTACTCATGATACATCATAAAAATTTCAGCCCCCTTTTTCTGATTATTGGCAGCTGTTTCCGATTTCATTAAGAAAAATCTCACCTGTTCATGGTATTCTCAATATTCCTCTCTATAATCACATTTCTGTTGTTTAAGGCACTTCTTCATCTGTGAAGAGATTAGCCCGATATTCACTGCTATTTAGGAGATTCAATATTAAACAGCAGTTCAGCCCACTTTGTATATAAGAATATTTTCCTGTCTCTTAATACTTTGCTTACTTTCTGCTCGTTTCGCTGTTCCCAAGGGCTTTCGGATTACTGTGTCATACTTTAGATTGTCTGCTACTACACTACACACTTAGTTAAAATTTCTGCACCTATTTGATTTTGACGTCCCCAATACGTAGTTCACAATTTGGGCTGCCTCTTTTGCTGACAAGCAGGAACTGTGTCTTCTTACAGTTAATGGTTAGTTCATTCTGCTTATTTTCTTCGACTACTTTGTTTAATTTTATTTCTTCTGTTTTCTTTCTGAAAGTACCACCAACAAAGTGCCATCTTCTTGTAGTCTTGTAGCCTTGTGCCAGACTAAGCTAATATTAGTAAATAGACATTCTTTGACCTTTAACTTACTTTATAGGAATTTAGAATACAAAACAAATCATAATAAAAAAAAACTTGGGACGAGGGTCGCATACCATATCACAAAAGTCTGGAATGTCATATAACGCTGCCTGTATTAACATCTCTATAAAAGCTTCTTTTGACATTCTTATATTCCCTTCACCCTCTATTACGATATATATATATATATATATATATATATATATATATATATATATATGATGCATGGTGACAGTAAACAGTTGGAAATGCCATAGAAATGTATGGAATAAACATCATTAAGATTTTACTGGTATTTCTTTCATCTCAATTTTAGTTGCTTTTTGTCGTAATTACTGAAAGCAGTTAATAAAGAGCTAAGATCGGAAATACAGTTTACGATTTAAAAAGAATGTAGGCAAATAATGATGACTGATAATGCTTCATGTAATAAAAATTCAAGATAATATTACTACAGCTAATACTACTATTTTCTGAAATGTTTTTGAATGCAATGTCCTTTCAGAACGTAGACAGCCATGGCCCTCCAGAATTTCCTTTTCTAATTATCTGCCAGGGTAAGATAGTGTAAGGGTTTCCCCCTTTTTTTACCAAAGTTTGGAATTCAGAATTTTCCTGCTACGAGACTGGTTACCTCCTAAGGCTAGAGAGACCAGTCTACTATTAAAATCGTAGCCTTTAGAGGGCGCGTCGGATAAAAGATTGATTAATGCCTGTCCCAAAGAGATAGTGCCAAAGTCAATGCAACAGACAAAGTTGAAATTCGAACTGTTCACCAATTCCTCTTTCCATAATGCATCATGGAATAAAAAATCCCAGATAATATTTGCTACTACAAACTTTTGTACGTAAAGACAACGATACAGCACCGAGCGATTGGTAGGCGGGGGAAGTCATTGAATTTAAGGCAAAGTTTAATTCTTCTGAATTATTTTTTTTACCGTGTTTCATCTAATAGAAGGCCTAAGAGCCACTCAAGGTAGACAGTTATTAAATGAAGTTCTTGCTGAAGAATCAATGTAGCAGAGCTTCTTAAGAGTGTGCCTGAGCGGATTGGGGGTAGGGTGCAGATATCGAGATAATTTCGCTCGTTTGGGAGGACTTAAGGAGCCATTGACATCAGGGTGGCTATCAAAGTCAGTCTGGAGATGAACTGATATCCACTCAAGGAGAAAACGTGTTTCCTGAAGCAAAAGAGATGCGAATTCGAGTATCGCCGTGAATTTGTTTGTTAATATTTGTAGGCTGACAAAGAAGTTGCAATAAATCGGCTAAAATTAAAATGTAAGAAATGTCGATAAAAATGAATGAATGTTGATAATGTTTCATCAAATAAAAAGTTAATACAATTATTTCAAATGCTACTGTGAGAAATAATATTTAGGTACTTTTAATGAATATTTAGAAACTTTTAATAAATATTTAAGCACTTTAATGGTTATTTTAATGGTTATTTAGGCAATCTTAATGAACATTTTAATGAATGTTTAGGCGATTTTAATGGATATTTAGGCAATTCTGATGGATATTTTAATGGATATTTAGTTTTTTTTATTGTATATTTTAATGGATGTTTAGACACTTTCAATGGATATTTAGTGGGTTTTGGCACTTTTAATGGATATCCGTTTTTAAAAGTGCTATATGCATACTAGACTATACAAAGTGCGATGAATTGTCGTCTAAATTACGCAAAAGTGAAAATTACACTGACTTTATATTTTAACAGATACATTTACCAAAATTGGACAAAAATATATTGAAATAGTAAAGATTAAATTTATTCAATAAAATCGCCATTTACTTCAACCACGTCCTCTATACGACTTCGGAATCTCCTGCATCTCTTCTGGGTGGTTTCTTAAGGAGATTTGTTGATCTCTCGCTCAATTGTTCTACTGCAGAAAGAAATGGCACTACTGCGGGGAAAAATCTGCCTCGTCAGTCATGTATCGAAAGGTACCACGCATAGCACATAACTGACTGACTTCTGCTAGATTCTAAAGCAAGATCTGCAATGTTATCTGACGTGGCATCCGAGTTTCAGTCATTTTCTCACGGTCGTAACGTTGCTTCTCTTTGGTTTTTCTATAAATATTTTCATGGCAATTCTTCTACTGAACTTTCCTCTTTGATACCTCGACCTCATGGATTTAAGCGTAATATTAGAATGGCAACTCAGTCTCATCATTTTAGTGTGAAAATAGATTCAACCGTAAGTTCTATTGTAATAGTTTCTAACATTTCTCTTCTGTGGATCTCTCTTCCGGTTTCTGGCTTTCCTCTCAGCAATGATCTTCAAAACTTTAAATGCAATATCAACCGCCATTTTTTGTCTTTCTAAATCCTATTCTTTTTTGTCCTTTCTCTTCAATAACATCTTCTCATTTTTTTCACTCTCAAGAACCCCTTGCGTTTTAGTGGCATTATCGCCTTCCTTGGAGGTGAAATGATTAAAAAAATGTATATTTTATTACAGTTTGTGCTGTTGTAGCATCCATAAATGTTTTTATTACATCGTAACCACCAAACCTTTATCTTAAAAGTCATTTAACTGAAAATTAATTTTACTTACAATGTCACAAAATAGAAAATCACTCGCACAAACGACAAATTCTAGCTATTAAATTTGGTTAGACGAATATAAATGAAAAAAGACGGTTAATTGATAACAGAAAACCCATGCAGATCAGTTCTGTAAAGGAGGTAAAGTTAGTTTAATTATAGCGGGTCGACAGGCGGGCTTTATATTCAGTACTATCAAAGAAAGTCATAATACTAATAATACTACTACCAATGGTATATTAATAATGCCAGTACCGGCTAGCAATTTCTTTGATAGCGCTATCTATGAAGATAGGCAAGTTTTTTTTTGTTTTTTTTTTTAAAATGGCGTCTATCTTGGAAATTTACATCTTGAACGAAAGGAGCAATAAGTTCTTTATTTGAGTCAACCTTTTTTTATCGCGTGCATTGATCAAAAGAACACATGGGATTTAAAGAAACAAGATTAAGAGCTGCAAGATTGTTATTCAAATTTTGGAAAAGAATGGGTATAAAAATAAAACCAAACATAAGAAAAATGTGTACCGTCTGGTTCTTCCACTGAAAATAAAAAAATAGCAACAAAGTGAGAAAAAAACAGAAACAGAAGCCATGTTAAAAATCGAAAATTCTACTCTTTGTATGAGAGTTGCTTCTCAAAAGTTCGAGGAAATTTAAACGACTTAATCAGATGATTGAGTTGTTGGGTTTCTTCACGTTTCTCGTGTCTCGCTGGTTTATTTAATACATCTCTTGAAATCTGTGGAACCAGGAAAGAAAGAACCTAGTTTTATTATTAGTTTGTTCTTTCTGCAAGTACGGCATTTCGCGCCTTAAGGTCCTCGAACCTCTGAGTACCAACCCATAAATTCACGAATAAAAAGCAATTTATACAGTGTAACCCGGATATAAGAGAGTTGTCGGGGCCCCGGAGAAGAAGTCTCTTATATCCGGGTTTATCTTATATTCGGGTCTCTTATATCCGGGTTACACTATATGAATCTATATATTTTTCAAATATAATATGATATAAATAAAAAATAGAAATAATAAAATATTCTTTCTTTTGATATCATTCTCTCTCTCTCTCTCTCTCTCTCTCTATCTATCTATCTCAGTCTCTTTCTATCTATCTATCTATCTATCTATCTATAATGAAAATTTATTTTTAACGTATGTTATATTTATGAGTAAAAGTGTTACATATCACGGATAATATCTGACCGCTGGTATCCGAGTGTACCTGTCTAGTCGGGTGGCTAGCCGATCCCTGTGGCAAACGCCTGCTCAGGCACGCTTTGATCCATACCGATAGATACAACCTGTAGTTTGTAGCTCAACTATGCAACTTAGTTACAGTTCCTGGAAGAGAATGCATTATCTTTAACTTTTCCTTTGTTGATATATATATATATATTATATATATATATATATATATATATATATATATATATATATATATATATATATATATATATATATGTATATCATTAAATTTTTAGACGGGATGAAAATAAGTGAATATCATTTGTTGCATGTATACATGAAGAGTATAAGCAGGAGCGGAGAATATTGTTAAATACTAAACCAGGCATAGACAATACTTTTCGAGCAATGGGTCACATGATATCTGGCTGTCTGGCTCATCACAAGGTGGTCCGTACAAATAAAAAGATTTCATTTTTTCTACTTCATACTTCAGCTATTTTCACCACTGCGTAAAGTTTGATTTATTTTAGAAAAAAAAATTCTATAATTAAAAAATGAAAACCTTATCGTTGATGACAGTGTGATTAACACATGCTGCTGTGTTTGCTTTATTTCTAATTTATTCACTTGAAAATGTTTTACAATTAGGATATTTAATCACGACAAAGTTTAAAAAATTTTTGACAATTGGAAAACGTTCATGAAAGTCGATTTGTTTCGAAATATATCCGATAATGCATTTCGAAGGCTTCATCAAATCCGAGAGTGAAAACGAAAGGACGAAATGTGTGTATGTGTATTTGTGTGTATGTTTAAATAATGAAATCTTATTATTTGAGCGTTTCTCGTCACTATAAAAAGAATGAAAAAAGTGTGACTTTTAAAAAAGTCGTTAACATTTATTTTCTTAGAATATTCAGAATGGGTAAAAAGTAAAAGATTTGTTTTTTTCTTTCTTTTGATGCGACACTATGTTCTAAATTAAGATATATAATAGCGATAAAGTTTAAAAAAAATTTTAAACTTTATCGTTCATGAAAGTCGATTTGTTTCGAAATATATCCGATAATGCGTTTCACCTTTTAAAAAACAATAAGATTTTATTATTTAAACATAGACACAAATACACATAAACGCATTTCATTTCTTTAGTTTTCGCTTTCAGATCTAATGAATTATCGGATATATTTCGAAACAAATCGACTTTCATGAAAGTTTTCCAATTGTCATTTGAAAATAAAAACAAAATATATTTCTCCATAGAAAAAATGATTATGAATGTTTCAAGTTTCAAACGCAAAATATGTTTACACGTATGATTTCCATAGTGAAAATCTCCAGTGATTTCAAATGATGAAAGCTCCCGACATTCAAGAAACATTGTACTCAGTCATTGTTTAAATATGTGCTTGTGTATGAGAGAGTGTGTGAGGGAACAAGTGAGAACGAAACAAAAATCAAGTTTCAGAAACGCAATTTTCCTTATTATTCGTGACATTTAAGCGGATTGCATGCGTCCCTTGAGGCGCTGTTTGCTCATGACTGATTTAAAGATTACAGAAGGATTGCCCATTACTGACTTAAAGATTAAGGAGGGATTTGAGGTTTTAGTGAATTTTTCTTGATTATGTACAAGAAAGCATGAATTTGAATCATGTGAGTGTATGTATTGTTTAAACGTTTGCGATCGATCGCCTTCAACCGTCTGGTCATCATCAAAATCAAGGAAAATTGTGGATGTCATTTTTTCAACTATTCTTCTTGATTTTCGCCATCGGACAATGCTAGTCAAAAAACTAACAAACGCCTACAATCTTTCCCGATCTTCACAATGGATCAGAACTATCAAAGGGTCGCATGACCAGAAGAATGGTTGAAAGCACTCGATCGAACGTCTAGACAATATTTGAACTAAACACGCTTTCTATAAACATTTTCTATTGAATTTGACCGAAAAAAGCCTATCTATTCAATGTTTTATTAAATGTTCGATTGGATTCGGCCGAAATGGCTGGTCTATTCAATATTTTATTACATGTTCGGTTGGAATTGACCGAAAACGTTTCTCGAGTCAATGTCTTATTATATTTTGATCATTCAGTATATCGGTAGGCGTATATCCAAAACAAATTTATAAAGAAGTTCATAATGTTTGTTCTTACTATCGACCACTACGCGTCATTATCATTAATGTTATCCTGTACAATAGAGAAGAGTTTTTTTTAATTAATTTCACCCTGGCATTTATATATATATATATATATATATATATATATATATATATATATATATATATATATAGAGAGAGAGAGAGAGAGAGGTTGATTGAAAAGTAACTCCTTATTTTATGTATAAGTGGCCAGTCAGGATACCCTATGATTTTTTCTTTAGTGTTGGTTAAAGGAGCAAGTCTACTTTACGAAACCAAGACTTTGGAAGAACTTGAAGACCGAATACAAGAAGTTATGTCTTCCATGCCACAAGAGTTCTTGGTGAAATCAGTTGACGCGATTCCTGAGTGGCTCGAGAAGCCGGTAGCGGAATCTGATGCCCATATCTAATTTTAAATAAAACCACATGCTAAAGGATTTCTTCTCATATCCAGTGTTGTAAAAATTATAGTTAATAAATAGATTATAAGTATTTTAAAATGGGGAGTTACTTTTAAATCACCATATATATATATATATATATATATATATATATATATATATATATATATATATATATATATATATATATATATATATGTAAAAGACAATAGGAAAACTGTAATAGTTGCCGACGCGTTTCGTCCGATGTGGACTTTCTCAAAGCAAAGAACAAAATGAATTTATTTAAACAAAGTAACTAATAATAACAAAACTAAATGTCCTCAGCAACTGGAAGAATTTAGAGAACGCTATTTTCATACTGTTAACTGAAAATTAAGACAATTACTGTCACGTGTGGAGATATTGTTATTGTTGTGTTGACGGATTCAACTATTTTCTTTTGATTTCTTGATACTGTTGTGTACGTTTGCTAGGGAGAGTAGTAATTCTGTTAAGAAAGGTGAAATAGGGAAAAAGCCTGGGCGTAGATTAATATTTGGATAATATTCAATGGCCGCACTCTCGAGGATTTTCCTTCTGAGTGAGTTATTTTCTTTTTTTATGAGTGTAGCATTTTTAAAATCAAAATTATGGTTGAATTTATTTCTAAGTATGACTAGTGCATTAGCTAAGTTGTTTTTGGTGAGGTCTCTTTTGTGCTCATAAATGCGCTTTTTTAATTTCTACTTGTTTCTCCAATATATTGGGAGAAACAGTTTTAGCAATTTATTTTATAAATGCCTGCTTCAGAAATATTATTGCTATTAGTGTTTGAGGATCTGAGTATATCCATAATCACTATTTCACCTTTCTTAACAGAATTACTTCTCTCCCAAACAAACATACACAACTGTATGAAGAAATCAAAAGAAAATAGTTGAATCCGTCAACACAACAATAAAAACAATATCTCCACACGTGACAGTAAATGACGTAATTTTCACATAACAGTATGTTAACGTTTAATAAATTAATTTCGTTTTTTGCCTTGAAAAAGTTCACATTGGACGAAACGCGTCGACAACTATTACAGTTTTCCTATTGTCTTTTACATTTATAAATATTGTCTTTTTCTACACAGCTTATCTCTGAGAAATTTTTCATATATATATATATATATATATATATATATATAGTTTTAAGATGTGCTATATTTATAGTATAAAGTATTTATAACAGAGAGTTTCATGCTAAACGTAATCGTCAGGTGGTCTGACGATTGCGTCTAGCATGATACAGCCTGTCACCTCTGAGTGTTGAATTCAATGTTCACTTTTTTTAACTACCTTTACTCTTCAGCAATGTCTTTTTTTTTTAAAACGATGATTACTTTTGGAATGAATCCTAAACATATAATAAAAGTTAATTTATACATTTTTTCTTTGTTTTTGAGAATTAACAACAGAAATATTAAACACTATTATTTATAAGAATAATTTTATATTTACAACATTTTAAAAAATCTATTCCTATTAGAATAATGTAATGTTTATCATTTACGATTTTATAAAGAAATAAGTATGGAAAGAATTTTTTATTCAGAAATTTATAAAAAAAATACTAAATTATTCAAATATTTGAACTAACTATAAGGAAATCCTTATTATTTACCATTTTATAATATTTGAATCGGCAATTAGCCGATGTTTTGACAACGATGCCAATAAATAATGTAATTGTAGAAATAAACAATTTAAATAATGTTTATTTTTGTTCTCATTTCTTAAAAACAAAGAAAATGCATAAATTCACTTTCATATGTTCTGGATTTATTATAATTCCAATCATCGTTTTTAAAGTAATAAACAATGCCGAAGAGTAGCTAAAAAGCGATGTCATAGGGTGGAGGGATGCCCTTTTGACCCGACTTCACATTGCGAGCACACTTGTTCATATCTGCAGAAATATTATATGTACGACCCTTTACGTATATTTACTGTGCAAGAGTAAGAAATTAGTGTGTTTTCTATATATCTTCGCCTTAATAAATTGGTAAATAATTTCGCCTTAATAAACTGGTAAATGTTAATATTAACCGTTTCTTATAAGGAAATATTCGACATTCATTGACTGAGCAGCCAGCGTCTTTTAAAACTGTTTTTCAGAAAATAATTATTTCAAGTCCACTAGCTGTTATCCCTCTTTCCAATATTGGTGGGAGGTGTTTCCTTCCTAACATTTTGTTCGATGTAGTGTGGAACGTCAGCATCTTGATTATATCATTATTTTCTCACCGTGTAGTTGGTGTTGTTGAAATTTCTCAAGTGATGATTTTTCTGTTATTTTGTACAGTCCTTTGTGATTGTGTAGCGCCAGTTTCAAAGAAGAGTGGTCTTCGTTAAAGCCTACAGGTTACTTTCGCTCGAGGGCATTTTTAATAATTGATATGAGAAAGTGGTTTCATAAAGCCGATAGTTTAGATAATTCTGAACGGGTTTAGTGCCATACATGACATCCATAGAAAATTCTTAGGCAAATTACTCTTTTAATTAATTACCACATAAGCGTGCATATATATATATATATATATATATATATATATATAATATAGGGTGCGATGGATAAATTTTCACCATTTTACATTTTTAATTTCGTGCATGCGTGTTTTTTGTTTTTCATTTTGTCGACTGCACAATATAGTAATGTCATTTGGGTACCGTCTACGAGAAAAGAAGCACCATGACTCAATTTACTCTTCCAGAAAATTGGAAATGGCATAGAGTCGGATGAGTCTAATGGTGATTACGAAGGTGTTTGGCGTGATCGCTAGTGATGACGACGTTATGTTTCCATTCATCTTCTCACATGGCCTCAGACTCAGCGCGGAAGCCTACAGCACTTGCCTTGAGGAGATAGTGCTGTCCTGGGTCAAGTGGGTGGCTGCTGGAAGAACCTATATATCTGGCAACAGGACTCTGCACCATACCACGCAAGCAAGAGAACCCAGTCAAGCTTGTCAAATAATTTCTGCGACCACATCACCACTTACATCTGGTCCCCTAACTCTCCAGACTGCAACCCCCTTGATTAAATCTGGGACTAAGGCCAACAAAACCGCTTGTAACAAACTTCTAACGAACTGAAGGCTATGATTATAGCAGCATTCACCAACTTACATAAGGAGACCGTCCAGAAGAGTTGCAAGAGATTCCGAAGTCGTTTGGAGGCAGTGGTTGATATCAATGATTTTATTGGATAAATTTACTCCTTACTATTTCAAGAATTTTTTGTGTAATTTTGGTAAAAATATCCGTTAAAGTGTGGCAGTGTTATTTTTATTTTTGCGTAATTTTGACGGCAATACGATGTATATGTAAAATATAGTTTTAATTTATGTTATATTTATGTGTTAAAGTGCTTAATATCAGGGATAGACGGTATATAAATATAAAAGTGGACGCTGAATTCATCACCCAGCGGCGACAGTCTGTTTTATGCTTGAACGCAATCGTCAGGCCATGTTCTGTTGCCTTTTGGGTGTTGACTTCAATGTCGACTTTATATATATATTTATATATTACTTCAAACGTTATTATAGTGGATACTTCGTATTTGAAATAGACGCCCCATTTTTATATATTTCACTGTGTGCATTACGTCTATAGCCCGCGTTTTCGAAAAATCCTAGTAAAGAAAATGTGCTCTCCGGCAGATATCGTATCTCCGTCCCTCTTTGTAGGAGAAACCGCCGTTTGATCCAGCCTGCTTTATCGCTCGGCCACGGAGAACCTTACAGTAATGCAGGCCCCATTTACCCACTTTTTTTAAAACGAAAGCACATCCTTTCGTTAAAAAAATGGAGAAAATAAAGCATTGCCAATTGTGACGTTCTTCGCACGTCGAGTAAAACGATGTTTTATTTATAGAAGACGCAAAGGGAAACTACGTTACAGTGGTGGGAAAGTGATTGAAGCCGAGATGCCAGACCAGGATCCATAACGTTGCCGATTCTTCTTTGTTTGGATATAAAGAGAAATATAAGAAGGAAAGAGAGAGAGAGAGAGAGAGAGAGAGAGAGAGAGAGAGAGAGAGAGAGAGAGAGAGAGAGAGAGAGAGAGGGAGGGAGGGGGCAGGGTAAGAGCAGGAGTGAGAGCGTGAAAGAAAAGGAAATATATTTAGAGTGACATATAAAGAATCTCTCTCCTCATTGCTCTCGTCTGGTTCTGACAAAATCTTAATCTATATAAAACAGAATGTAATATAATTTGTTGGTCACGTGATCTGACTTCACTGTTTACTCATGAGATATTACGTTGATGTTATTTAAGAGTACGCAACGAAAACATTCATTATATTACGATACCAACGTAATATCTCATTACTAATCATAGAAACTATTTTGGTAATACATACTTCTATTATGCCTTTCAAAAGCTAAGCAAAGTATGAAGAAACAGGAAAATTTCGTTAGAAATAAAGAAAAAAGTACTGAAATGTTATGTAATATCAATCCTCCTATATAGCAGTGAATGCTAGCAATAAATAAAAGGATCACCGACTCAAATATGCGTATCCACTAAAAATATCCTTTAAGTAATAAAATCTGTCGGATTAATAAA
>OZ038498.1:2977500-3015000 GCA_964036315.1 Acanthosepion esculentum | reverse complement strand
AAGATGAACAGAAAAAGAATAGTTAAATACGGTGAATAATGCAAAGAGCGTCGTAACCTTAATATTCTTAACTGGTTAAAAAAAGTAACGAATTGCTCTTCGTTTCGTAATTAATAACATTGATAAGAGAATGTTATTTATCACTTACTCATCATAGTCACGTTGGCATAATTCTCTGGACAGTGAACAAGCAGAAGTTTGTTGCAGGACTTGTGGAAATTCTGGACATACCCTGAAAAAAAAAAGGAAAAAAAACATTGATGTCAGATTCAAAAATGCAATCATGAAAATTAAGCATTGAAAAATGACAAAAGAATGAAAATTAATGTGCAGAAAATAATTCCTTTTTTAGGTCATGATTTTCAATTCAGTTAAACCATTATGTGGATGTGCAGTTGGTGTAATCGTTAGTCGCTCGAAATGGAAAGTCAGCAAGCCGGGTACGAGTTCTGGTCGAAATCGTTATATTCCCTTTCGTATTTCCCATATGATCACCGAAGTAAAGCAACGTCGAACCTGGTCAATATCTAGATGGGCGAACGTTTGGCAATATCAGGTGCTGTAAGTTTGGGTGTGAGGGTGGTGTTATGGATATTGGCTCGGAATTGTTAATCGCAGAGCCGAGTTCCAATTCCCGTAGTGTTCGTTACATTCACTTACGCTCAAATACCCTTGTAATGTATACAATGTATACAAAATATATTGGCCACAAAGTGAGAGATCAGATTATATATTAATTGTAATATAGAATTGATCCCCCTCTTTATATCCATATTATAATTATTTGTTTATTTATTCAATTCTGATTAGGCATAAATTCTCCCCCAGCTATGGGTTAATTAGTAAGACTTGTATCCCCAAATAATTATTATCTTCCTTCACCATAAAAATTCTAAAAATATTTTCTGGCTTTAAATAAGCTGCAGTCGGTTGATATGCCGTAGAAAACGAATCACTGAATCGAGAAGGGTATAAATTCATATATTACTCCAAGTTATGGGTTAAATATTAGAGCAGCCTGATTTGATAAGCCGTATAAAACGAATCAATCTACTGAAAACGGTATGAATTCATCTCTTCCCCCAAGCTCTTCGTTAGCCTCAGTTGGTATCCAGTATAAGCCAAAGAAAACAACAGGTTGATTCTGAAACATAGATTGGTCCGAGCGTTTGGACATGCTCGAAGAAGAACAGCCAAGAATGTGAAGTTGCATTGATTTGCAGTGTGCCTTCAAGTCGAAACAGCTTCGATGAAGAATGTATCGTTTACTTACTTTTTAGTTTCCTGGAAAGATATTTTCAAGAAACAGTATAAAAATACAGTTAAAATATTATGTTCCAAGTTCAGCATATAAAAAGTAGAACAGGGTCTCCTACCCTGGGGGATATCGCCCACAGGTGGCCGATTTCAATTTGTTGGTTGGGCGATGAGTAACTGAACAAAAAATGTTGGGTGAGTGAAAATTTTGGTGGACGGTATAAGATTTTGAGTATTAAACAGGTATTTCAACATATTCTACTCGAAAAAAAAATCAAGGAAGATGTTCAAAGAACTTTTATACAAAAAGAAAACAACAACAACAACAAATAAAAAAGAACAGGAGGCTAACTAGGAATGTCTGAGTCACATTCCCAGATAAGACATAAATATTTGGTATTTTCTATAATTTTGAGATGGCTTATTCCCATTCAAATAATTCTTCAGATGAAATAACATTTTCTTCGGATATAAATCCGATAACGGAAGACCAAGAACAGCAAAAAAATATTCGCTGAATTATTATTACAAAAATATTCTTTTTAATATTAGAATTGTAAATATAAAAGTGAACATAGAATTCAACTCTTAGAGGCGACAGTCTGTTTCATGCTAGATGCAATCGTCAGGCAATTAATATTATAATTGTGAAGAAAAATCGTTTCATTTCCTGTCAACACTTGCAATGCTAACGCTAACCATAAAACTAACCTTGACCATGAAACTAAATTATATATATATATATATATATATATATATATATATATATATATATATATATATATATATATATATATATATATATATATGTATGCAGGTGTGCAGTGAAATAGGAAAGAACACGTTAGGTAGATAATCCGGTGTTCCTTAATATTTAGCTTTATTTTCAAAAGGACAGTGCTCCATACAGAAGTAGAGCTTATATTATAATAATATTTTTAGTTTTTAAAAATATGATTCCTTCGCTACATAAGAGTTCTCAAGTTTCAAAAGCGAGAGCCGAGACCCCTAACATAATTTTTTAAGTTATGTAGAGTTAAGGTGTCTGGACCCGCTTCCTTGTCAAGGGGTCTCGGCTCTCGCTTTTGAAACATGAGAACTCTTATGTAGCGGAGGAATCATATTTTTAAAAACTAAAAATATTATTATATTATATATATATATATATACTTTTCATTGGACAAATTTGCTTTCTTTTAGCAGTTGCATAAGCAGTGTTATTTGTTATCTCCCTTTGGTATTTTTTATTGCATCATAAAAACCAGTAACAAAATTTTAACAAACAATCTGGATATGCTTTTATATATTTACAATACATGCAGGCGGTGGAAAATCTTTCCATGTGAAAGTGAGCGATGACGCAAAAACGTTGCTAACCCCTGATGTAGAAGCTCAAATAAAATGTCAATGTAACTTGATCTTCTCTGTAGCCTGTGACGACACGGATATGACTTATAAAATAACAAACATGCAAATATAATTTCTTCCGATCCAGTGATTCCATATCGAATGACATTGGAAATACTAAATGCCACCAGATGCCAACGTTTCCATCAAGCATTGATTAATCAAATATGTACAGAGCTTCATTTATTCATAATGATTCCATAAAGAGTGACAACACAAATCTGAAAAGCGTATACAGAATGTAAATAGTTACCAACATTTCTATTGTATATTTAATTAGCAAATATGTGAAAAGTTTCATTCGTTCTCATGATTCCATATAGACCAGTGTTGCCTAACGTTTTTCCAACCAACGCCATCTTTGGGAACGACGCAACGTAACCCTCCGCCAAATTAAATTTCGAATATTATATTAAATTCATCTTTCATGGTAAGATAACACTTAGGTATCAGTGCAAAAATAATTTTAATATTGTTTTCATTTCTATAATAAATGCCAATGATTAAAATATTGAAGAAAAATAACATTTATTTGATAGCTGATCTTAATGTTTTCAATGCGATGGTTGACTTTGACACTTACTGGCTAAGGCTTTTTCTCTAGGTTCATTTGATAGCTTATCTCAATGTTGTCAATGTGATGGTTGACTTTGGTGCTTACTGGCTAAGGCTCATACTCTAGGTTCATTTGATAGCTTATCTCAATGTTTTCAATACGATGGCTGACTTTGGCACTTACTGGCTAAGGCTTTTACTCTAGGATCCATGATGCTTAGAAGTAATCATAGATCTCCTAGTTTTGTAATTTTCAGGCGCTTTGTTTAGTAAGAAGCTGTGCCAATGCGTTGAAACCACATTCAGCCATATAAGGAAGTTGGAAAAGCAATGATAAAAAGATGGCTTCTTACAGATTTAGATAACCTTTCAGAAATTTCCTTTTGTAGCCAATATTGAATAATTTTTGACAATTTAAAAAATAATGGATAACTGCCCACCACCCGACTGATTATTTTCACCGCCATCAAATGAAATACGCCCCCAGTGCCCCCTTTCAGCATAACAAATCCGACAAAGGGGCGCAATCGTCAACGTTGGGAAACACTGAGACAGACGAACCCAGCAAATATGAAAAGCATGTGTAAAAGTAAGCAGATGCAAAAATGTCCATTGTATATTTAGTCTGTGAAAATTGATTGATTCGTTTTCTACGGGTTATCAACACTTTCCAGGTTATTTAAAGCCAGAAACATTTTCAGATTAGCGGGGGGGGGATAATAATGGTTTAGTGATACAAGTCTTACTAACTTTCCCGCAGCTAATGGGCGAGAAGACAAATCTTGTGTATTCCCTATATTAAGTCTTACTAATTAACCCATAGCTGGGGACCACCTTTTTTTATATATTTTTGTTCCCCTATGTAAATGTATGCATATATCATGGGTGTATTATTATGTCCTTTGTAAAAACGCGGTATTTTGATGCCTATTCGAACAAGAATGGTGAAAGATGAGTTCTTATGGTGCTTGTGTCAATTGTTAGTATAGATAGGTCGTGAATTGAACAAGCAAGGAGCGGGATAGTTACTAATAACTAAGCCCTTCCCTTTTCTTCATTCAACTCTGTGCCAAAAGGATTGTATTTTGCTAAACAAACGTTTCCAGACCTGCTTGTTGGTAGAACGAAACGTTAGTCTGTCGCTAGAATTTTGGTGCGCCAATCCAGGTTTTTGAATGCCAATATTATGTTGTCAGGGTTATTATTTCTACGAAGGGAATCGATACGACACAGTCGGCCTTCTTTATGATGTATGTGTATTTTTTTTCTTTCCACCAGCAACCAATTAAAGAAGTATTTGGGTTCTTAATCATTTAATAAATTTGGGCGCCATTCAATATATATATATATATATATATATATATATATATATATATATATATATATATATATATATAAAAGTGAAAAGTGTTGACTTCTATGTTCACTTTTATATTTACACACGCTCTATCTCTGATATTGAGCACTTTATCCCATAAATATAGCACACTTTAAGACTATATATATATATATATATATATATATATATATATATATATATATATATATATATATATATATATATATATATATATATTAAAATAGTTCAAACACTAATATTCCATGGTTAAAATTTATTACATTGGAATCGTAATCACGATTCAATTCATCCGACCTACAAATTCAAATTTTTTTGAATTTATAGGTCGGATGAATTATATCGTGATTACGATTGCAGTGTTTGACCCTTTTTTATTATATTATTACTCTGTCCTGGACATTGAGTTCTACCTGGATTCTATCCTCTTGGAAATTTTTATATATATATATATATATATATATATATATATATATTATTTTCATCTAACTATCTGAATGTCCGAGAAATCTTACTAAAGAAAAAATGAACCTGCGTTTCTCAAGTACCATTAAGCTCGACACGCCTTAACCAACTTGGCTATGAGTGGCAGTCGATCAGGTTAGGCCAGTGCTTTGTCATTATTAAGATTCTGGTGACCCCAGTAATATTTAATTCCTACATGTATGTCAATTACACATGTACGTACACACACACCAAATATTTTTATGTGTGACTCCTTTATATGCATCGTATGTATCAAGACGCATTAACATTAACCCTCTCTCGCTCAGACTCACTAGAAAACAATTCACTGTTAATAACTCCTTCCCGAATTGCCCCCTTATTCTGTTGGTATCGTAAGCCGAAGCGTGCACATTCTACGCATGCTCCACCAAAATATTACCTTCCCCCACCAGTGGGGCATGCGCCCTACGTTGGGAATCAATGGGCTCGGCCAAATCCTATTTTTAAGCGAAATTTTTCCCGTCATAGAATCTCTCGAAGATTTTTCATATCTGCTCAGTTTTGTTTTTAAACAAAGAGAATTTTAGAATGGTAATTTTACTTTTCTGACAGTTTTTTATTGCTTTAAACGTTGTTTTAGGGGTTACTCGTATTTGAGTAGACGCCCTGTTTATTTGTTAAACAGTATATTTATTTATTTTTGTCTACTAACCCGAATGTTCAAGAAATCTTTGTAAAGAAAATTTTGCACTTTCCGACAGGATTTGAACCTGCGTCCCTCAGAGCAGAGGGAGCTACCGTTAAACCCGGTACGCCTAAGGAAATTTTAAGGAAAATGGAAAAAAAAATGTGGTTATACTTAGATAAAGAAAGAAAAGAGAACACATAATAAGGAAAGAGAGTTTGGCGAATTTGATACTGACAAGACTCATTGATGGTAAAAGAGAAAGAGGAAAGTAGCGAGTAACCTACAAAACGAGCAGACTGAATTGATAAGCCGTAGAAAACGAATCAATCGATCAACTGAGAAAGGTATGAAGTCATATCTCCCCCCAAACTACGGGTTAAATATCAGAGCAGACTGAGTTGATAAGCCGTAGAAAACGAATCAATCATTCGAGAAGGGTATGAATTCAACTCTTCCCCCAAGCTATGGATTAAATATCAGGGCAGACTGAGTTGATAAGCCGTAGAAAACGAATCAATCAAGCAACAAAACATATTTTCTTCGTGTTTATTTTCGTTATTTTTTTAATTTTAACTTCCTTTACTTTTAGGTTTGTTTCTTTATTTCTTTACGTTTCTTCCCTTCTTTGTTTTCGTTTCTTTCTTTCTTTCTTACTTTCTTTACGTTTCTTTCCTTCTTTTTTTTCCTTTCTTTCCTTTTTTCTTTACGTTTCTTTCTTTCTGTCTTTTCGTTGCCTTCCTTCTTTCTTTACGTTTCTTTTCTTCTTTCTTTTCGTTTCTTTCTTTCATTTCGTTTCTTTCCTTCTTTCTTTACGTTTCTTTCCTTCTTCCTTTTCGTTTCTTTTCTTCTTTCTTTACGTTTCTTTCCTTTTTTTCTTTTCGTTTCTTTTCTCCTTTCTTTACTTTTGTTTCCTTCTTTCTTGTCGTTTCCTTCCTTCTTTCTTTACGTATCTTTCCTTCATTCTTTTCGATTCTTTCGTTCTTTCTTTACGTTTCTTTCGTTCTTTCTTTTCGTTTCCTTCTTTCTTCCTTTTATTTTTCTTCCTTCTTTCTTTACCTTTCTTTCTTTTTCCTTTCCTTTTTCTTTCTTTCTTTCTAACCCCTTCTACCTTTCCTCTACTTCTTTAAAATTCTCACCACCTTCTCTTGTAACCAATCAAATCTCTTTTAATAGCTTTTAAATGCCTGTCTATCTCACGAAACATTTCGCCCCTGCCAGATGCCACTACTCTGATTACCATACATATTCTTCGGAAGACAAAGTTTCAAATTACCCCCAAGTAAATTAGAAGTAAACATCTCGATAATGATTTAAACGGGATCGGGGTAGGGGATTGCAGGGACTTGCACACGCGCCGGTGTGTATACGACAGATTTTTTTACTTTCTTACGCGTGTTATTTGAAATGCACGTATAAATATCTGCATTGCTCGCTAGAAAATTGGTACACGTGACTTTTACCGTAGTTTCTGGCGTGTGTACACCCACGCAATTGCACACAGGCGCACGCCGATAGTCAGCCACACAGTCATACACAAACACATATACACACACATTTAACAGAATTACATGCAAAAATACGGCGATATTAGGTATTCACTTTCTCTCTATTAAACACACACGCACATTCACATTCACACACAAACACACTCATACCTTCATATTCACAAATACACACACACACGTACCGACGCATACACACAACCACATGCAAATATCAAATATTTTGTGGAACAGACTCCCAAGAGGGTGCTTCCTCTATCATTACAATCTTTACCTGTTCAAGTCGTTATCTATTCTACGTATCCTCATAATTTACATTTATGTCCGACTCTTACGTCTATACATCTGTGACCAAAAATCCATTTTAATCTCTGTATAAAGACTTAATACAATTTTCATCCGTATTATAGTTTTAAATATAGTCTCTTCTGCTAAATTGATTTTCGTCCAGAGTATTTAAGATGTGAACGTAAAAGTCACTTTAGAACAACGGGTGCAGAGATACACAGATTTATTCAATTTCGAAATGGACCTTTGTATCTCACTGACTTAAAACCTTTGTGATAAAATTCGACGACGATCAGGTCAAGCGATTTCTATGAATCTTTGTCGTCTCTCATTTCGTTTTAGATGCGTCAGAAGTAATTAGAGGAAGATTTGGGTCATTAGATAATCAAAGTGTCGACCAATAACGCATCTGGAATTAATTGAAGTTAGCTTTTTCATGATCTTTCGCTTGATAACCGAATACAAAGTTTCACCATCTGCATCAATCGTTTAACCAAGAATTCGGACTTTTCATTTTGCATCGCATTTTTATATATGGTGTAAAATCCATTTTGCATACCAAGAGAAAATGAAAAAGACAGTGATTATGACAAAATGAAAAACTTATGCCAATGACAAAGCCAGGACTTCATCCACTGAAATCCTTACTTTGTTCCTGGTGCAATAACAAAGATGTCGTCCATTGCGAGATACTGGAACGTGGAAGGACCATCACGGCAGAATTTTATTGTTAGCAACTTGATCGGGTAAACAAAGTATTACGTCTAAAGAGAACTACATGATTATGCAAGGGCTTACTCTTAAAAAATTTACGATCGTTGCGTTGCGAAGTTCTTAACACTTACAGATTTTCATTTGTTACATCATTAAAAAATTTATGTTTGTAGTTGATTGATTTGTTTTTTATGGCTTATGAACCCTTTATGGGGCATTTAAAACCGAAAAATGTTTTTGGATTGTAAAAATATTTTTTTTGTGACTGAATATTGCATTAACAATATGTTTTTTTTGGTATAAGAGTGAATTCTCTAGATACAAGGCGTACTATTTAACCCATAGCTGGGGAGAGAAGATGGATTTATACCTTTCTCTAAGGTATTTTTGTGTAAACAAAAGTAACAAACCCGACAGGAATTCGAAATCGGATCTCCAATTTTTAATTCAAATCCTATATTTATTAAACCACCAGCACATCATCATATCTAGCAGAACATTCAGAAACAATGATGCGCTATAACAGACTTCCAATCATTTCTTTTTTATTGGGGAAAAACTCTATTTCTTGGAGTCTAAAATTTGTCTTCCCCTTGGGTTGTGGTCGTTGAAAATAAAGGTGATCAAATTTTTATAAATGATATTTAAATAAATTTAATGTATATTTTTTTGATTTTATATATTTTGTAGTAAAAAAATCATATATATATATATATATATATATATATATATATATATATATATATATATATATATATATATATATACCACAAAGTGGTAACACACCGTTTACTACTGCACACTATCGTGTGTTCGACCGATAGGGTCTCATCAAATGGTTGGGCAACAACGATCTGATGAGACGTAGCGGTCGAAACCACGGTATTTTACCTCTTATTATTGTAGCATAGCAGAAGGAGTCAAGTACCTACTAAAGATCAGGGTTTTTAGTGATGGACCCTATATACGAATTTCCCTTGAGTTCTGTAGTGAGTTTACATCTTAATAGACCTTCCAGGAAAGAAGCCTCCTTGTTAAAGCAAAATTCTAATGTGTTTCTTGTTTTTAATCATTTCACTCCAAGAAGGTAATAATACGATTAGGACGCTAGGGGTTATTGACAGTGAAAAATACAAGAAGACCTTAAGTGAGGAGAAAGGACAATAAATGAACAGGATTTCAGGTAGACAGAAGATGGCGATTGATGTTGCACTTACATTTTTGAAGAATGTAATTATCAGGGAAAGCAATAAATCGGGAGTTCCACAAACGAGTAGTTCGAGAAAAGAAACTATGAGAATAGACCATAGGGTTGCATCGAGCTATTAAAACGGTGAGACATAGTTGCCAATCTGGCAGCTGGATTAAATTCGTGTAGATGGGACAGCAAGGGGAAAAAATCACACCAGAAGAGTTACCATAAAAATACTTGTAGAAAAGACAGAGGGAAGCCAGGTCACGTCGATGAAAAAGCGCCTGAAGTCAAGATGGCATATCAGGCTCACTTCTGTTACCCTTCTTTGAATATTGTCAACATTCTCGAGATTTGCAGAAGGAGCAGTAGACCAGATATGGCAGATTTATAAATGTGCAAGATGGATTCTGACTAGAAAAATTATTGATTGATTGATTTGTATGTTTAACGGCATATCAACTCCTTGTGGGTCATTTAATGCTGAAATATATTTGTTTTGGGAGCTTGGAAGTAATAAAAATATTTTATATGTTATTCTGCTTTCACAATTGAATACATGGTAGATGATACTCAGATTTTGGGCATATATATGATGTGTGCATACTTTCCAGAGGCGATGGTATCTGTACTTTATGTTGTAGTTTTTTAAAGTTATATTTTAGAATACACTTTGATTTAAGAAATTGTAGGATATTATATGATTCAATGTCGTGAAAAAAGTTCATGTTGGTCTTTGGTAGTATTTTAAATGTTAAAGTATTTTTAATGTTTTAGTATTTGGCTGAAGTCGCTAGAATTTATTATTATGTGCGTATTGTTAGTAATTGTTTTACATAAAAATGCATTGCTGGTAATTTTACTATAAAATGTATTTTTATACTTTCATAGTGTTTTTTTGGGGGGGGCGGTTTACTATTTGCACATAGTTGGGACCCTAGCAGGTGCTACCACACCGGGTGAGTGTGGACCTGGGAACAGCAGCAATTAAGAGGTACTTCCACGCTCCTCAAAGCCTCCAATCTCCTGATCAGAGACCTTGCTATCGGATGTAGTTTATCGTCATACCAAGAACTGGAGAAACAATTGTTTGGTACGACAGCGAACTAACTTTGAAGTCACTAGAAGCGCTGATTTTTAATAAAATAAATTGACTGCAAAGAGAAGAGCGATTTTTCTTTTCCCGTATTCTTTATTTCATCATTTCTGTATACTTTCGCTCTCTCTCTCTCTCTCTCTCTCTCTCTCTCTCTCTCTCTCATTTTTAGTTCGTATCTATTTGTCTTTTGATCTTGCTGAAGATTTTTCGTGACTTTTTCTAACACGTGTAATTACGCAGAGAATGATCAATCACGCAAATCCAGTTTTACTGCAGAGATTTTTTCTTTTGATTTCGAACGAGTCATTTATTTTTCAGATTTCTTCAAATGTACAAAGATGCCTTCCAGAATTCCAGAGGAGAGTCATTAACAGTCTCAGAGTTGTTCGGCTTACAGAATCCATTTCGTTACTCTTGTTGTTATCATAGCATTTCGGCTGGTCTATTCTAAGGTCTTTTTCAGGGGAACATTGAAGACGATGTCTTTAACTAATTTGACGTTTAGAAACCGAATATAAACTTTAAGGCCATCGTTTACACACACATACACATACATATTGTCTGTGAAACATTTTGTGGCTGAGCGGTCTGCACCCGTGGAGCTTAGCAGTGTTTTCCCCGACAAGGGTGAGGCAAGTTCAAATCCGACTGATAGGGACATTTTCTTTATTAAGACTCTCGAATACATAAGCCGGTTGACATAAATTACACTGCTTTTAAAACGAGGATATCGACTCAAAAACGTGTATACACTAACTATATATATATATATATATATATATATATATATATATATATATATAGTTACATATATATATATATATATATATATATATATGTAACTATATATATATATATATATATATATATATATATATATATATATATATATATATATATATAAGGTACTATAAGTTTGGATGTGCGGGTGGTGTGATGGATAATGGCTCGGTATTGCTAATCGGAGATCCGAGTTCCAATTCCCATTGGTTTCCTTATATTCACTTGCACGCAAATACCTTTGCGAAAGGTATGAATCCACCACTTCTCCCCCCCCAGCTATGGGTTATTTAATAAGACTTTTTTCATTAATTATTATTATTATCCCCTCTCTAAAAAATCTTACAATCTAAATATATTTTCTGGCTTTAAATAACCTACCGTAGAATCAATCAAAGAATCAAGTGGATGACGGCTATTAATGCTGGCAAATACAGATTAAAGAATTTACTTTATATCTGAATTATTGACCTTTGTGATCCTTGCTTCAAAGTACTGAAGGCCGAACTTCGATATTTTGTTCTTTCTCGGTTTTGTCCCAGACTCAGTGGTGAGTTTGCTTAAAACCAGAGATCTCGATGAATTTTATCTTTCAGTGGAAACTCAATACAATATTCGTCATTTTTATGGCCGTCTCGGTTTCACAATCAGCGCGTCTGCTTGAATGTATTCGCTTCATAAGTAGAACCGAATGAAATTAATCTGAGTTCACTCAGCTGAGGTTTACCATTTGATATTTATTCCGCTTAGTAAAACACAGTAGAAAGGCAAATGAGTGTAAGAATATTGTGTTGCGCCAGCCATACAACAAAGAAGGGCGCGTCTGACTCACTTCAGAATCAGCATTCTCAAAGCAGCCCGGCATGAAATTGCTACTCATCTGAAATAGAACGGCTCCGAATTAGTACTGCTTCTGCACAATGTAATGCTTCTGCACAATGCAGCTTAGAACATAAACATAGAAAAATATAGTAACAATGAACTTATTGAAAATGGCTAAATGAACTGGCCCAAATCGCTTGGGACAATAATCACTACAAACATTTACTATACTCTCTCCGTCCTTATAAAAGAAAAAAAACTGTAAAAAACAAAAGAAAAAGTGAATGAAAACGTGTTAAGTTGTTCTTGTTTGTGAGATTCAATGAAACAAGTATAGAAGAAAGATTGCTGCCCAAATATGAAACACACACACACACACACACACACACACACACACACACACACACACAGACACACATTATAAATTAACTGATTTAAAATATGGTTTCATCGCTACACAGGAATTATCATGTTTCAAAAACAAAAAAAATTCAATTATATTAAATTAAAAGCATTAATTCTGTTTCATCTTCAAGCGAATTTTTGAATAACTTATTTTAAAATTTACTGAGTTTTAAAAGCACATACAACCATATGATTCTTCCTTTTTTACTACAATATATATATATATATATATATATATATATATATATATATATATATTGACTTTTTTTGCGCGCAGACAGTGATTCCGATCAAGGTATAACTTCGTTCCCACAAGTTCATACATATGTCAGTGTGCTGGAGAGAGCATCGACTTCTTTGCAGTACATATCGTATCGCTTATATTAAAATGTAAAACAAAGGCTATAAGTCTTTCCCATGACAAAACATATGGCTTGTGACTAATTCCCTTCATAGATATGAAAGTGAACTTCCCCTTACTCCCGTTCCTAACAGCCACTGGCTTTCTACATGTCTATTTCACTTTCGGATCGGGCTTTTAATTCTTCAGAAAACCAGATGGCCTATTTATCATATCGATCGGCGAATACCTGCTTTGATCTGATGCTAGAATATCGTACAGATCTTTTCGTATGGACATGACGTCTTTCTGTGATTCACAATGAAATTAGGCGGTAACATCCTTTCAGGTGACCGATGTGTAGGTGGTGTCGAAACGTGAAATCTCCGAGCCGTGTTCTAATTCCGATCGAGATCATTACATTCATTTTCGCACCGTATGAATCCATCATTTCTCCCTCAGCTATGGATTAAATAACAGGACAGAATAATCTATGGAGCCTTGGAACTCTGAAGGTATTAAAGATGATCAAATGAGCTTGAGTAGGTGGTCATTTTTGGAAAGTAGCAGCCATACTGACAATGAGAAATCACACTGATTCGAAACATCTCTCATGATGGCCGTTTTTTAAATTTTTTTATATATTTCAATTTATATATTAAGTGTCATATAGGTACCGTAATTTCCCATGGATAATACGCTTTCATCCATAATACGCATCCTAAAATTGTACTGAAAGTGTGGGAAAATGCTTCTACTCACGTATAATACGCACCCCCTGTTTGGTAATCAAACCCTATAAATTGTACCTCTCCAATTTCATTACGGCCAGCTTTTCCTACACTTATTAAAATGGTTTTAAACATAGAATAATATTATTCTAATTTAGTTTTATGATAATTCTTATTTTCTTTTAGATTTGTCAGTATTGTTAGGTCCATATGATTGTATTTGACATCCTCACGGGGGTCGCAATCGTCGAATGTTAGTGTCAAACTGTTGTAGGTTTGTGGTGAGGAGTCATTTCGCAACTGAAGTCGTCCTATGAAACGGCAATATTTTAAAGATTTTTGTAGCTGTGCCTAATACGCACTCCTAATTTAGCTTATTAGTTTTTAGAAAAAATGCGTATTATACATGGGTAATAATGGTATTTGTGTTACTTTTGGATTGGAAATTTTTAACCAGCGTAATTTTCTGATAAATATGTAAACAATCTGAAGTCACATTTTCTTAGTGGTTACTTGTAAAATTCTTGAAGCTCCTAAAGAAGGGATACTGGTTCACACCATCGTACTAAAAAGATGGGAATTTCCTGTGGACACCAGTTGTCATGTTCAATAAAAAAAGCAACCTTCAAATGCTGATTTTTAAGGAAGGTAGAATTCTTCAACTTAGAAAATTAGCACATAGCAATCTTCCAACAATGGAAGAATTCCCCATGTATAATACACCTTCATCCATAATACGCATCCTTAAAATTGTACTGAAAGTGTTGGAAAATGATTCTACTCACGCATATAAACTTCTTATTTGGCCGTGTGCCTATATTCCTCATGGTGTGGCCGAGTTCGCTTTCTGACCATGAGACACGTGTTCGAATCTCACCATAGTCGATTTGTCAGGAAGGTGACTTGCTGATGTTATTAGTCTGGAGGAGGAAACCCAAAGCAATACCCAAACTTTGTGAGTGAGATTGAGTCGTCTATGGTTGCATTAACGTGAGAGTCAGAGTGACCGAGATGATATTGTTCAGACTGTTGATCACGCCAGATAATGCGCTCTCCCCCAAGAAAATGCAACTGGATAGTTGCACTATAAATTATATGTGGGATCTGCGGAAGTTTAGTAAACACAAATGTGCCTGAGCAGAGGTCTTCAATAGGGATTGGTTAGCCGCCATAGAAGACAGTCATTCTCGGATACGAAAGTCAACCATTACTTATATGAGCATTTCTCCTTTAGTCACGTAAACTCCGTCGAGAAGTGTTATAGCTCTTAACATCACTAGGCGTGGCCGCTTTAGTTTCCATAGCAAGTCAAGATTTTAGCACATGCCGAACCGGTTTTGTTCCAGGTTTCCACTTACAATTCTCGGTGTGCTCAAGCGATCTCCCATCTAAGTACTGATCGGGCTCGACATTGCTTAAGTTTTGAGATCAAACGAAAATCGGTATTTCAGTATGATTGCACCGTAAGCTACTTTTGTATTATGCGCGGCGAAATCATTATGCTCTCGACTGGGATCCAGAATTATGTAGCAATCTATTATGAAATGGCCGGGTAGTTTTATTGATTATCATTTTTTCTTTTAAATCAACAAACTGAAGAATAATAGAATCGGTAAAAAAAAAACCCTAAAAAAAGACGACAGCTTAACTGTACGAGTCACACAACATCGCTGCAATCTAATTTTGCTGGATACAAAATCCCAGAAGCCAGATGGACAAATCAAAATTAGCTCATATGGCTTCACTAGAGATTAAACAAGAATACGGAAGTTAGACGCTTGACGTGTATAAAGTTGAAGAATATAGCACCACGCTATTGTATTCGTCTTCTTCTTCCTCCTCACTTTCTTCTTCACATTCTTCTTCTTCTTCTTCTTCTTCTTCTTCTTCTTCTTCTTCTTCTTCTTCTTCTTCTCCTTCTTCTTTTTCTTCTTCATTTCCTTCTCCTTCTTCACATTCTTCTTTTTCACTTTCTTCTTCTACACTTTCTTTTTCTTCACATACTTCTTTACAGTCTTCTTCTTATTTACCTTCTTCTTGGGAGGATATAGCATTAAAACACACATACACACACACACACACACACACACACACACACACACACACACACACACACACACACACACACACACACACATATATATATATATATATATATATATATATATATATATATAATCCAATATAATGTATTTGACTGTCGATTTGATGCATTTTACTTCTTGTATATGCCGTGTCCCTTCAGGGTATAAGCGATCATTGATCTTCTCAACTTCCTCTCCTTTGTAACTCTTAATATCTTTTTTTTCAACATCTCCTAAACCCCGTCCTGTCATTTACACAAACTCGTTACGTACGTTATTAACGGTTTTCCCTTGTGACTCTTCACTTCAATTTCTCCTGTGGGTCTCAAATTTTCCAATTTTCCTCTTTCCTTATTATGTACTCTAGAAATATCAATTGTCTCTTTTTCTTATGTTAAACATTAGTGTCCGTTTTGTTTGAATTCTCTCTAAAACTTCGCCGTTGCTCACGTGTTCACTCTTTGGTATACTCAACATCCTTCTGTAGAACCAAATTTCTATTTACCTGAAGTCTCTTAATCTTTGATGAGATTTTGTCCAGAATTCACAGACATATCGCAGTGTACCGATATTAAATTACAGTTCAGTAGCTTTTTTTTATTTGATTTCAATAAAATTTTCCTGCTTCTTAATGGTTTTATTTAATTTTCAGAAGACACCTTTCGCTATCCAAATCCAACTTCGGAGTCCAGTGTCACATTTGACATCATCTGTAAAAAACACTTCCTTTAAATCTTTGCATTTATTTAATTTTTATCTCTCCAATTTGTAATTCGTATGTTGGGCTGTTCCCTTTTGCTGATAACCACTCATTCTGTCATTTCACAATTGATGTTTTGTCCTTTCTTCTCATTTTTCTTTTCTACGTTCCGTAGGAGTTCATCTAGTTTCTTTTCATTGTCTACTATCAACACCTTGTCGTCTGCATATCTAATGTTATTAAGATTGTGGCCTCCAATAATGATGCCTGGTAGGTAATTTTCTCCGGATTGCTTTGTCGTAAAGGCTGAATATAAGAACATTTTAGGCTTGTCATTCATCAAAACACGTACAGGCATCTTCATGGTCTTTCATCTATAAACAAAGGATACTTCAATGCCTTATCCAACACAGATATCCAATAGCGTATCTCACGAGAATTGCGTTTTTTCGTTCATTCTATTTAATACGGCGATAATTTTACTTCCCAAAAGTCAAAGAGCAGGAAATCACATTTCTTTTTGTGTCACGCGATAATAAAATTTGACTTCAGAAGAAAATCTAATAATAGATAATCTAATGTATAAAGTTCAAATTGTGTGCATGACTGTCTTTGCTCGAAACATTGAAAATGAAATATATAGAAAGTTGGCAGTCAGTCTTTATCTGTGCAAATATTATGCTAATTTGAGAAATCAAATGCAGTTTCATCATTTACATCTTCAAGTATTGAACAATTTTGCGGCTCTTGTTAAATTTTTCATTTTCAGATTCAAAGCACAAATAAAATATCAGCCTTTATTTTTCTATTTCTAACCAAATCTGGTGTTTATATTCACTTACGCACATATGCCTATTTAGAAGATCTAATACTTTACATTTCATAAAGACATTATCGCTTGCGGCTACATCACGTTGAAGCACCGGTTCCTGTAAGATCATCGAAGTTAAGCAACGTCGATCCTGGTCAGTACCTAGATGGATGACCTCTTGGAAATACTAGGTGCCCTAAGCTTGGATGTGTAAATGGATAATGGCTCGGAATTGTTAATCGGAGATCCGAGTTCCAATTCCCGTTGGGTTCGTTATATTCACTTACACGCGAATATATATACTGAAAACCTATTATTACCTTGGGAAAGGTATGAATACATCTCTTCTGGCCCCCAGATATGGGTTAATTAGTAAGATTTAGTAAAGGGAATACACAAGATTTGTCATGCTTTGATGACATTAATTATTTCCTAATTTTGAGAGATTTTGATTTTAAAAATGTTGAGCAACTTTTGCTCTCATTAAAAACAAAAAATAAAAAACTAATGTCAAAATCCCTCAAAATCATATTCATCAAAATTAACAAACAACTATTGTTACCAAAACATGATAGGTGTTGGGTATTACCATTATTAATGTTTTAAAATTAATTTCGGCGAATTTCCTGTCTTTGAGGCAAAAGACGTTCAATTCTGCTGATTCCCAAAGAACAAATATGGCCGACATATCAAATACCTTTTTTAAACAGTTGTTATCAACACCTGCCTGCTTTATGTTTTGTTATTTACTAGAATGTTTTTTTTGCATGACACCGACGCGTGTTGAATTTCTTACAGTATTTAATGTTGTTGAAGTTATCGCGAGATTTACAAACGTTTCATTCAATTTCGCAAACCAATCGATGAAATTTGAATAAACTGATTTGTTTGAAAAAATACTTTGAGAAAAATCCTACTTCGTGGTTTAATAATTTCTTTAATTTAATTTTATAGGACTTCATGCTAAACAATATTTTTCGAGAATTTCTTTTTTTCCCTCTTTAACAGCGAATAATAAATTAGAATTTCTTACTCTTGGGCATGCACTATATAACTGGCCATGCGTAAATATTTATTTTTGGAGCCAAATTCAAACTTTTGAAGCGTTTGGCCTGGTGATTAGTTTATCATTCTGGTGAACTGGAAACTAGATTTCTGTATATATATATATAAACTTAAAAAGAAGATATGCAAAAAACAATATTTCATTTTTATTAAATAATATTTTTTATTTTAATCATTAAATTCAGTGAATATGAACACAGTTATAGGGTTAGGTTTGCATTCAGCAACGGCAAAAGCTATACACCTTTGCTCCTGCTGATTTTTAAGAGTACTAGAATTTGTTGCAACACGCTGATGCATCCCGAAACCCTCACACTATTTAGTATTGGTGAAGTTATCGCTAACATTTTTTGGCGAGATTTACACTCTCTACGTTTCGTTCACTTTCGCAAACCAATCTTTTATTAAAATTTTAATTATTATTTTTTTTAAATTAATGAACATTTATTGGACTAAGCTACGCACACAAGTAAAAGCAATTGTATTTCTACCCACTTACCTATTTGCGCTTCTCTTCGAAATTTGGTTTTAATCAATCAATATATGGCTATTTTAGCGGGTGTGAAAGAAGAACTAATGGAAGTTACAGAATTTTATATATAGGTAGATTGTGCTGAGTGCATTTGCAATCTTTCTGTTTCAAATAAAAGGGGAGTAAACATTTCTGAAAGCGTGTACGTAGACAGAATACGATGTAACCTTGCAGTTCAGACCAGACCCCAAGTTCGTTCTCAGGGTGCAGTTTCTTCCAGTCAAAGGCTTGTAGCTTACAACATAAATCTTTGGCCAGATCGTTACTCACGAAATAAAACCATGAGACGATTGTAGCAGTAGACAAATTTTATTCACTTGTAACCTTTTGTTGTTGACGAAAGAGGCACAGGTGAGGCTTAATTGAGGCTAGTGGAGGGGACGAACCGTTTAATGGCATGTCTTCCTTTTCGGGTCTCGGCAAGCGGTCTCTTGTCCATCGCTGTGGGTTTTTTCTTGCTCTCGGGGGCCACTGTCTTATAGAAAACAAACCTTCTTTGTCTTGTCAACTCTGTCTGAAAACAGTCATTGATCAAGAACTCGGGATCTGGTGTAACTCAATGACTTTCTTTTTTCAGGATTGTTTGATCCGGTTCTTGTGAGGTCCACGCCATTAAGCTGATCGTGCCAAAACAATAGCTGTCGAAAAAAATTTCTTTAAAATCTTTCCGATGTTTTTCCTTTAACAAGATATCGGCTGACATTTATATCGCTACAACGACCCTACTTTCCTGCCTTTAATTTTAGTTTAAAATACATGGGATTAAATCTTGCATATGTAAAATTATCGTTTATTCAATTTCGGACTATATCACTTACTGTCAGCAGGTGTCTGTGTAGTTTTGGGGTTTTCTCCGAACGTGTAACGTACATTCTCGCGAGGAGATGAGAGACTATCTAGGGGTGATTATACATTTACCTCGTGTCCGTTTTTTCCTACGTGTGTTCAACCCAAGCTTAACTGGGTCGACTATCTTTTCATATATCGAGGGCAGCTACTGACAATCTGTGAAGTGCACGTCTGCACCAGGTTTCTAGGAGATTATCTCTCAGGTCAACCGGCTGATGCACCTGTCTTCTCTGAAATTCTGGCGTAAAACTGGGTGCAGTTCATTTTCACAGCATCTGAAGTGAATGACACAAGCTTCAAAATCGCTATAAGTTATGAAAAAGCTATCATATTAGAAGTGTGAAAAGTTCCCAGCGTTTATTTTTGAAAGGTGTAAACTCAATAAACATTTTTTGCGCACTATATAATGAGTGTAATGGGCAGCCAGCTCGTTTCTCATTTCATTTCTCGTTTCTATTTCAAAAGGGTATTGATAGCACGATTTTATTTTACCAGGTCAGATTAAACTAAGCTTAGTAATTAAATAGTTAGACCATGAGACCCGAGTTCGAATCACACCAAACTCTAGTTGTCAAAGACGAGACTTCTTGATAATATCAGACTGAGGGAGACGATCTCAGCGCGCGACACTGTTGGGAAATGCCTGAAAAGCATACCACAGGTTAACGTAAAATTAGGTAGACGAAACTACTCGGAAGCCGTTGACGGTTGCGACGTCTTTCTACAGAAGGATGCTGAGGATGCATGGTCAGAGAATGTAAACAACAAGGAAATTATAAGGAGAATTGAAACAAAAGTTCAATGATACATAGAACCAGAAAGAGACAGTTACAATTACTAGGACATACAGAATGAGGAAAGTAGGCTTGGAAAACACGGCCATTGAGAGTCAAGAGGAACGGAAGGAAACAGTGACTAATTGACCCGACGAGCTGGCGTAAATGGATGACAGAAAAGAGAGGGCGAGGAATAGTAAAATGACAAACATTGTTAAGAGATACGCGGTAGAGAGGAAATTTTCCACCACATATCTTAGCACTTAGCAGAGTGTTTGCCGTGATCGCCCACACGTCCATAAGTTAAGAAACACAGTCATTGATGAAGAACGTCTTTCCTTGAAAACGACTAATTATTGTCGAAATTACTCGGAATGCACAATTTCGGGAATTCGATCCACCACTAAACGTACTGGGGTCTCCAGTCTTAGTCAGCAACTGGTTTACTGAAGGACAACTCCGAATTTAAAATCGGTTGGATGTGGGATTACAATTTGTTTGTTTTGTTTGTTTAACGGCATATCAACTTCTTATGGGTCATTTAAGGCCGAAATTTAATTTTCTTGGGAGTTTTTCATTTGATTTGATTGTTTAACGGCATATCAACACCTTATGGGTCATTTAAGACCGAAATTTAATTTTCTTGTGAGTTTTTCATTTGATCTGATTGTTTAACGGCATATCAACACCTTATGGGTCATTTAATTCCGAAATTTAATTTTCTTGGGCGCATTAATAATTTTATCAAAAAATGTAATTGCTGGTAATATTTTTTCTTACAAAAATGTCATGTTAGCACCTTCAATATAAAACTGTATTTCTACACTTTCATAGTGTTTTGACTGCAGTTTTCACTATTTTTTCATAGCTGGAACCCTAACAGATGCTTCGACCACTGGTCAGGGTGGAGCTGGGAACAACAGCAATTAAGAGGTGGTTGTTGCGGTATTTAGCAATTCTACTATGTAACACCTACTTGCTATTCGAACCAGCAGTATCACCCCCCAGCGAGTCTACAAGTTTAACCGACCGACTTGGAATTAGGTTACTCGGCGAAGCTAGAACTCACTACGGTAGTAATATTCTTGCTTGGTAATATTACCTCAGGTCGAAGCACACGCGGCTTGTTTTTAATTTGCTTAATGTTAGTTTTTTCTCTTGACAACTCTTTTTGATATAATCTCGCCAAAACAAGGAAGGAAAAGAAATGAGAAAAACCGGTGAAAATACGTCGAGTAAATGAGGAAAAAACAGGAAAGAAAAGGAAAGAATACAAGTAAAAAAAATGCAGGCGAGAAAAAATTAAAAAAAAAAGTTGTCGGTAAAACAATTGCCCCCTCCCAAGAAAAGATAAAAAGTAACAGTGAAAGAAAACGTGCAAAAGACATGGCCAACAAGTGAATGACAAAGAATGTTTCCAAGTGCAAGCAAGGTGAAGACAACCTTGTCAAAATACAAAAAAAAACAAAGATTAAAAAAAAAGATTTCCTCCTTTTACACTAACTCCGGAAATTTTGAATTCTTGTGCAAAGAGCGCCATCCAGTGGGGTTAAAAGTGCAGGCATACTTTATCGGTGGACACACACAGACACACATGTATACACACGCATAGATAATTGCGCACAAGCCAACACACGAATACAAACGGAGTCGAACACGCAAACGGCTGTCACCCATGAACAACTTATATACACATAAGTAAAAGTACAGAAACGCATACACTCCCATACCGAAGGATACGCAACAAGCAAACAATGTACACACGCATAGAAAAGGCAAATACACAGACACATATATGTGCAGACACACAAAAAATGCAATTAGGAAATCGATTAATTTTTGTCACGTTTGTATTGATTTCTTCTGACTTTTCATGCAGTCTGTCTTTTTGTTAGGTCACTCCTTCCTTCATTTGATCATTTATTGATTCCTTTGTTCTCTCCTTCATTTTGTAGGTCATTTACTGATTCCTCCATTCTTTCTTTCATTTTATCAGATCATATATTGACCCCTTCTTTCTCTTCTTCATTTTATCAGTCCATGTATTGATTCCTACATTCTATTGGTATTTTCATTCATTTGGGATTTTTTATCAGTTCATTTTTTCTTTCCTTTTGTCTGTTAACTCATTTGACTCATTCTTTCCTTTATTCTTTCACTTAACTCATTCTTTCCTTCATTTTGAAAGTTCATTACATTCATTCATTCGTGCTTTTTCTTCAGTTGTTATTCGAATTTATTCCTTTCTTTTTTCAGTTCATTCTTTATTCCATTTTATCTATCTATCTATCTATCTATCTATCTATCTATCTATCTATCTATCTATCTATCTAACCTTGTTTTTGGTGTTGTTTGTAAAAAAGAAATAGAATCAGATTCTCAGGTGGAGGTCGTCCAACTCGTTTAGCAATATATAGTCAGTTATGTGTCATACGTGATACACTCTTAGGCGATCATGTATCTTTCGACACATGACTGAGGAGGCAGATGTTTCCCCGCAGTAGGTTGACATTTCTTTCTGCGTTAGACCAGTTGTCATCTAAGGCTATAGAACCCGGTCTGTCCTGCTATTTACCCATAGCTTGGTGGTGGAGAAAAACGGCATCCATACCTTTCCCAATGATATTAGCACGGAAGTGAATGTAATGAATTCGACTGGAATTCGAACTCTGCTCTCTGATTCCTCAATCTGAGCGGCTATCCATTACTCCACCGTATGCTTTAATACAGCCTTTTCTTAAATCATTGATTAAAAATAGCTTCAAACGAACAAAGACTTGAAAATCTTTACGACAATTTTTCATCAAAATCAAACAAATTAGAGCTCCATAATAACAAAGTTTGGATTTTTTATGTTAATTCACCGAAAAATATTAATTCACCCCAAAATATTAATTCACACCAAAACATTAAATCACCACAAAATATTAATTCGCCACAAAATATTAATTGACCCCAAAATATTAATTTATCCAAAAATATTAATTCACCCAAAAATATTAATTCACCCCAAAACATTAATTCACCCAAAAATATTAATTCACCCAAAAATATTAATTCACCCAAAATATTAATTCACCCAAAATATTAATTCACCCAAAATATTAATTCACCCAAAAATATTAATTCACCGAAAAATATTCATTCACCCAAAATATTAATTCACCCCAAAACATTAATTCACCCCAAAATATTAATTCAGCCAAAAATATTAATTCACCCCAAAACATTAATCAAACAAAAATATTAATTCAACCAAAAATATTAATTCACCGAAAAATATTAATTCACCCCAAAACATTAATTCACCCCAAAATATTAATTCATGCCAAAATATTAATTCACCCCAAAATATTAATTCACCCAAAAATATTAATTCACCCAAAATATTAATTCACCCAAAAATATTAATTCACCGCAAAATATTAATTTACCCCAAAACATTAATCAACCAAAAATATTAATTCAACCAAAAATATTACTTCACCCAAAAATATTAATTCACCCCAAAACATTAATTCACCCCAAAATATTAATTCATCCCAAAATATTTGCGTCATAGTGGCTTTATCGCCATGCTTGGGTTAATAGACTTCTTAAATATATATATATATATATATATATATATATATATATATATATATATATATATATATATATGAAGAAATATAGTCTTAAGATGTGCTATATTTATGATGTAAAGTGCTCAATATCAGAGTTAGAGCGTGTGTAAATATAAAAGTGAACATAGAAGTCAACACTTAGAGGTTCGATACATCTGAAGGTAACGTAAGTTGTTCTAAAATGCATTTTTCTTAACCAAGAATTCATTCAGATTTGAGCCTTCATGCGCAGAGTGAGCAACGGATATAACAATGTACCATATATATATATATATATATATATATATATATATATATATATATATATATATATATATATAAAAGTGAACATAGAAGTTAACACTTAGAGGCGACAGTCTGTTTCATGCTAGATGCAATCGTCAGGCCACGAGTGCTGTTATTTTTCTCGGCTATTTATATATACGGGTCAGTGGTGTATTGTGGGTAGTGGTGCATTGTGGGTAGACTACTCACAATGCACCAGTGATCCGTATATATAAATAGCCGAGAAAAATAACAGCACTCGTGGCCTGACGATTGCATCTAGCATGAAACAGACTGTCGCCTCTAAATGTTGATTTGAATGAATTCTTGGTTAAGAAAAATGCATTTTAGAACAACTTACGTTACCTTCAGATGTATCGAGCAATATTTTAGATCAGTGAATCTCAACCGCCGTTGTGCCGCGCGATCCTCTTCACTGTGCAGCGATCTATTGAAGAAATCACGAAAAATCCAGCAGGCACAGGTTTCACGCTAAATAAGCTGCACAAATAGTTGAATAGAAACACTGAAATAAACTAAGTTCATATTTGTGAGTAAATTTTTTAATCTATAGTTTTATTTCAGAACATTTAAATGTATAGCCTTTAAAAATTTTGCTAAGTGTGCCGGGATATTTTCATTTGCTCCTAGTTGTGCCGTTGCTTAAAAAGGGTGAGAAAAACTGCCTTAGGTTAACAAATACCTCGATTTTGATTATAAGAGTCAGGAGAATTCTTTGAGGCATTTATGGAGACATGAGAGGTCTGACATATATCTAAATAAGTTATGCGAGTTACGAAGGAGAAAAGCTTATCAGAATAAAGAAAATGGTTATAGGAAAAAAAATGATAAATCACGTCATGGGGGTGGAAAGTCGAGATGCCAGGTCAGGACCGATTACATTACAAACTCTTCTTTAGATGCTGTTAAGAATCTCGAGATATATAGCGGAAGCACAAGACCAGATATAGCAGCAATATTGAATGCACAAACGAATCGTAGATTTATTAATTTGCAAGATAGATCTATTTATCTATTAATATTTTTGGGTGAATTAATATTTTTGGGTGAATTAATGTTTTGGGGTGAATTACTGTTTTGGGATAAATTAATATTTTGGGGTGAATTAATGTTTTGGGGTGAATTAATATTTTAGGGTGAATTAATATTTTTGGATGAATTAATATTTTGGGGTGAATTAATATTTTTGGTCGAATTAATGTTTTGGGGTGAATTAATATTTTTGGTTGAATTAATATTTTTGGTTGAATTAATATTTTTGGTTGATTAATGTTTTGAGGTGAATTAATGTTTTGGGATGAATTAATATTTTGGGGTGAATTAATGTTTTGGGGTGAATTAATATTTTAGGGTGAATTAATATTTTTGGATGAATTAATATTTTGGGATGAATTAATATTTTTGGTCGAATTAATATTTTGGGGTGAATTAATGTTTTGGGGTGAATTAATATTTTTAGGTGAATTAATATTTTGGGATGAATTAATATTTTGGGGTGAATTAATGGTTTGGGGTGAATTAATATTTTGGGGTGAATTAATATTTTTGGTTGAATTAATATTTTTGGTTGATTAATGTTTTGGGGTAAATTAATATTTTGCGGTGAATTAATATTTTGGGGTGAATTAATGTTTTGGGGTGAATTAATATTTTGGGGTGAATTAATATTTTTGGTTGAATTAATATTTTTGGGTTAATTAATATTTTTGGGTGAATTAATATTTTGGGTGAATTAATATTTTTGGGTGAATTAATATTTTGAAAGGAAACGATAAAATCTTGAGAAGAGAGAGAGAGAGAGAGAGAGTGAAAGAGAGAGAGAGAGAGAGCGAGAGAGAGTGAGTGAAAGAGAGAGAGAGAGTGAGTGAAAGAGAGAGAGAGAGAGAGCAATAAAAGGAGATAGTAGATTACAATTGACGTTGCATTAAAATTTTTGAAAATCCTAGTTGATAGGAAAGCAAGAAGCCGGAGGTGAGGTCCACAAGGGAGTAATGTCAGAAACAATAGCGCGCAGAAATCGGGGTGGTGGGGTAGGTGTTCTGACGGCCCCCTGGGGGGCATCCGTATCGGGAGGGCATTCAATCAAAGAGTGAAATAAAAATTTAGTTTATGCTTAATTTGAATAAAGTGTTTAGTTCATGTTTCATTTGTTTTTACATACTTAAAAAGTCTTCCTTTTTTACATTTCTCAGTACACACACACACACACACACACACACACATATATATATATATATATATTATAATAATAATAATGAAAAAGAAGTTAATGGTCAGTGATGAATTAGACTAGTAAACAATAGTATTAAAAACACCTCAATACACTATCTCTATATATCGATCATTATTGTCATTAGCGGAACTGGTTGGCAAGTATTGGTGTGCTCATCGACATCTTCCGTCTGAAATGCATCCTATGTTGGATCTGAAGAGACGTCCACAGCCACCACATGGTAAGGCAAAGTGCTTCAGGGGATAGCGAACTCTGAATTTTCTTTCAGCTCTCTTCGACTCTTCTATTTGCCTTCTGGTCTTTTCGAACGATGTTTTTTTGTGGACTGATTTTCTTGAATTGGTTTTTCTTTCAGTCTCCCAAATGACAAGGTGTTTTTGAGTTGATCCTTGAATCGGCGACGTGTATTCTGCGTGGGTGGCCTTGATTCGGTTATCGACGTCTTTTTTTCAGCGGATACATTTGATATTAATACGCAACTAATATGGAAACGGTTCAACCTTCTCCGGATCCAGTCAGGATCTTTTTGCATTTAACATCTTTCTCGTTCCGATTTTCAAAAATGTTTGGTTAGTTTCCTATCCGAAACGTAAACAAAGCAATTTCTAAAGAAATAATTTTTTTTTTCATTTATTAATCCGACATATTTTTATTATTTTAAACGTATATATTTGAGTAGATTTTGACTCATATTTGAGTAGACGCTCCGGTTATTTTTAAAAAATTCTATTTTATTTGGTCTACTGGTCTGAACATTTGTGAAATCTTATTAAAGAAAAATACGCCCCCGGCTGGATTCGAAACTGTGTCCACCTTTGCAGGAGAAACCGTTGTTAGATCCGATTCAGCCATATCGAAAATAAAGAAATGACGAAGCAAACAAGAAAATGAGCATTGGGGAAGAAAAAGAGAGATAGATTGATAGTAAGAGAGCGAGTGAGTCAGTGATGAGAGAAAGAGAGAGAAATGTTCCAGAAATATTATCAGATTTGAATATTGGTGGGGGCACTTTCATTACGTTACAATCCAGTCAGTTTAGGCACCTACCGTAACGCGATAGTTAACAACTTCGTCTCGTAAACTAATTCGGAGTATAATCAGTTTAGTCTTCTCTGAGTGTCCCACTATTATAGCGGATTAAGCTAAAATAATTAAATACCTATGTTTTGCTCCTACCATAGGACGATAGTTGACCAGCACGTTTCAGTACTCATCACTTCAACTTTATTCCAAACTAATATAATAGAATCGTTATGGCCGACAAGCTTGTTCCGTTCATTGCAGTGAGCTAAATATTCCTAATGTGACCTTGTGTCACTTTACGATGAGCTTTTTAAATAAGCATAAAGCATGCAACTGTAGCCAATATAGCTGCAGCCGTCGCATTGGTAATAATCTTTTTATTGGCTACGAATATTCATGTCACGGAGAGTTATTAAAGCGAAAGAACTCCTATGCCGTAACGAGGCTGTCATGAAAGTTGAGTAAAATCGAGAATACTGATGCATTCGCTTAGTTTATCACCAAGGTTTATCTTCGGGAACGAAGATTTAAAATGTGATTTCACGTCTGTTGCAGGCCCAACGATAGTTTACTTGGCCCATCCGAAAAAGGCAAGTTTTACAACAGTCGCTGCAAGAGATTTCTACCACCCTGAGGGGAATCCAGATTTTCTGTTCTAGAATTGTAGTTTGCTTCAGATAAGGAGGTTTCCTCGTAGACTTGCTGTCTCCAGTCGGTAGCCTCCGTTGTCTAGTGATGTTAGTTGATTTCATAACAAATCCAAATATTTTTAAGGGGTCCTTGTATTTTCCCTGTGGCGCTGTACTATACCCAACGATTAAATGCAAGTTGAAAAGAAGTCTTCCCTTTTCGACACATGACTTGCCTAGTGCTAGTGTATCTTTTGCAGCATAGTTAAGATGTATGTGACCCTTAAAAATGTCGGCGTGTGTAATGAAGTCACCCCAGTGCACACCTGGAATGTAGCAAAGGTGAAAGAAGTATTTGAAGAAAAGTCGATAGAATGCGGCTCCGTGAACATGGGCAGACAGCGCAACCAACTCTAATTTTTGTGATTTTTTGCGACTTTCTTGAAGTTTCAGGTTGACAGAAGATTAACTTCTTTGCACTGATTTCTCAGGTGAAGAATTCTCTAAAATTCCTAAAGCAGGACGTTAACTAGAGCTGCAGCATTTGCGAAGAAGTAGTTCTCTAACTATGTTCATTCTATGACAAACAAAGAACCAATGACTCTTTCTCCAGTGGCTTCGGTAGTGAGTTTGGTATTCGTATAATCCGTGTAGCAGTCGATTTCAGAATCCATTTTGCCTGTGTCTCTAAATTAAAAAATATTCAAATGACTGCTAGGCGTAAATACAACTCATCATACGTATTTATAGGAAACGGCCATTCTCGAATTCCATGAAAGTTCTCAAATTTTATTTATTTTTTATTTACTGAATGATAAAGAATGTTTGCTAGTAGTGTATCGGTTATCGGCGCGAAATATTGCCGAGTTCAAATTTCGGGTAAGGTTGTTGCTTTCACTTTCTCACAAATGCTCTTGGGAATGGCATAAATCCATCTGTTATACTCTAGCTATGGGTTAAATAGCTGGGGAAATGGCTCTCTAGCTTTGGATAGCAATCAAAGAGAAGGAAAACTGAATTCTAATCTGCCGAGATTGAAACGGAAATCAATCCACTATCTTTCCCAAGGATATATGGCAATTCACATATCATTTTTCCTTGGTACATCGACCCATAGATTGGCAGCGAGGTTTCATTGTTGAACTAGGTTGATGCAACTGTAAACTCTATTCTAATACTTACTTTTCCCGCACTTCGCGCCTGTGGCAATCTCTTCCGGTTTTGCGCTACGCTACAACCTCAATCACCATTTTGAAACCTGTTCTTTTATTGTCCTTTCTCCTCACTGATGTCTTCTCTTTCACTCCCAGTAACAACCTGCGTCTTAGTGGCATTATCGCCATCTTCTGTCTTCCTGAAACCTGTTCTTTTATTGTCCTTTCTCCTCACTAAAGTCTTCTCATTCTCTTTCATTTCCCAGTAACCCCTTGCGTCTTAGTGGCATTAACGACTTGCTTATGGTTGAAATGATTAAAAAAAGCTGTAGATCGTCATGATCGGCTGTGATTTGAAGGGATTTCACATTGAGAGAGAGAGAGAGAGAGAGAGAGAGAGAGAGAGAGAGAGAGAGAGCGTGAGTGAGAGAATATAGATTATTGAGAAAGTGTGAGAAAATATAGATTATTGAGAGAGTGTGAGAATATCGATTATTGAGAGAGAGAGAAAGAGAGAGAGAGAGAGAATGAGAGAATATCGATTATGTTAGATATGTAACCGATTGATCGATAGAAGGACCTGGTAGAGAGAGATCAAGACTAAAGGACCGCTGATTTAGACTAAAAGGCTTGGATTAGCATTTGTCGGCGCCCACTCGCATCCGAGCATCGGAATCGTCACCCTCATTCCCTCTCCTGGCGGTGACGGAGATGGCTGTGAAGGCCTAACCTACCCCTGAAGAGTAGTCAAAGAGAGATTGACGGGGCCATTCACGCGAATCTGACTTTTTGTGGAGGCGCACACACACTTGGCCAGGAGCGCGCTTCCCTTGCGGCTCAATTTACTGAATAAAAACGAGTGGCAAAACAAGGACTCAAATATTTCCGAAATGCTTCAGGGCGCACATGATTTGATTTTTTCCCCCTATGTAACTAGACACATTCCCAGATTCAAATGATGTGCCGTTACTTGCCAACAATGATCTGGATTTATCACGCATACATACACACAAAGGTTAGTTTAATCTGGCGTATAAAAAATACATGCACACCTAGATTGCATCGTACCCCTTTAAAGTAGTTCATGTCATACAAGGCGTTCAATTAGTACATAAATGTTTAAACTATAATCTACAGACAACCACTGGATCAATAATTCAAAGTGGCTTCAAGCGAATAAATAATTGAATTCTAAAAAAGACAGTTCTTCATCAGGTCTAAACTCTGGCGCTATCACAAAGTGTTTTACCACATAACTTGAAAACTTCCAACAGCAACAACAGCAAAAATTGGTAGCATATATAGCTAGAAGGGAATAATAATTATATAATCAATACGTTAACTTTCCACACAACCTTAAACAATACGTTTGGGAGAAAAGTCCCATGCCTACTAGAAAGAGCAATAACAGATAGTGGACTTGAAAAGTGATATTTCCTGAAAAACTGTTTTAACCATTTAACAGTTCGGTCATTGAATAACGAACGCTCCCTGTATGGAAACATTTAATGATTACCTCAGGAATGGACTAATTTCTTTTGTAATGGATGCATTGCAAGTGGTTTTATTATGTATATAGCTTTTAAATTTCTGCACTACCTTAAAAAAAGGTTTGGATGGAAACATCCTTCAGTACTAGAAAGAATATTAATATTTAATGGACATGGGGAAGCTAAAATTTGTTCTCTCTTTTTATAGTTTTTTCTTGTCTCATCTTAGTAACCCCTTGCATCTTAGTGGCTTTATTGCCTTTCTTAGGATGAAATGATTAAAACAGTCTTTTAAGAAAAATAGATTAGGAATTTTATTCGACAGTAACGGAAGATGTTTGATGAAGAAATGCTTAATGTTTCCAATATGGAAAAGGCTAATTTCAAAATTTATGATTGCCAAACATTGCCAGTCTACTTTCGTGGAAATTGATCTGCATTACTTGTATGTAAGATTTTATGCAACGTAATATTTTTCCCAAGGGGGAGATGTGTGTTGTTGTGTAATGATTATCGGTTTTGAAATCGGAGAGACGAGTTCGAATTCCAGTCGAGTTCGTTACATTCACTTACATACACTTGGGAAGCCATGGATGCATCTCTTCTTCAAGCTATGGGTTGAATAGCAGGACAGACAGGGCCCTATAGCCTTAGTTGGCGACCAGTCTATCGCAGAAAAACGGTAACCTACTGCGGGGAAAATCTTCTGCCTAGTCAGTGATGAATCGAAAAAGACATGATCGCCCAAGCGTGCATCATGTATGGTAATTAACTGACTGAATATATGAAATTGGTATCAAGCAACCACTACATGTCAAACTTTCAGGATCTACTTATATTAATAGGATAAATATACAATATCAATTTCATCTTATGATTTCTGTTTTTGTTAGAAGTATTTACGATAATTTATTTGATGATGTATGATTTTATTATGTAACTCCAAGTTTATTCATTATATTGTAAATAAATATAGAGAACAGATTAGTTATTGATGTTTATTTCCTTGGGGGTTCGATAACGGATCGATAGACACTTGTAGAAGGCTGGAGAGCACAACGGCCACATCAGTGCGATGATAATAACAAAGTTGGAATGTAAGTAATGTGAATAAGGATAACTCACCATTTCAGAAATTCAGACAGGAATTTATTTTTAATTTAAGATATATAAAAACTTATATGCGTCATGTGAAAGATATAAACTACATAAAAATAGAAAAGGACATCAAAAACATTGGCATCATGAGAAGAAGAAGAAGAAGAAAATCTGGCTTTTAAAATTTTACGAAAGATTTGGCAAAAAATAGCGGATTAATTAGTAGGAAAAAAATCAAAGAAACTGGTGTTGCAAATGTAAGCAGAGAAAAAATCAGATTATTAAGAAGATTGACTAAAATTATGAAGCGAACTAAACAATCACTTTTAATTTGTTTTACCGCAAGCAAGGCGATAATGCCAATAGAAAGCATGGGCTTATTGACAGCGAAGGAGAATTAGAAGACTTTAGTGAGAAGAAGTGAGGTCAAAGGACAATAAAAGAACAACTTTCAGTAAGCCAGACCCCGATATTACTGCCATTGAAAGATAATGAAAATATTTTAGTGAGGACAAGTGATGAGAAAGGACAATAAAAAGACAGATTTCAGGAAGCCATCCCCCGATATAATGCGTCTGTTGATCACAGCAGCCTTTTTAATGCGCTTTCTAAGTGTTCGGGTTCCCTACTATCAGTCGGAATGCAGCGACCCGAAAACTAGCAACGAAAAGTCGTAACCTCCAGTCAGTCATATCACCAAAATCTCATGAAGTCCATCCTTAAGAAGAAAGGAACCAGGAAGCCTATGCCATAAACCTCTGCTCCTGTTGTTCGAAAAATGAAGTGAGGAACATGCAATGGGCGAAAGGCAACGTTTAAGTTGAGCCAGGAAATACATGAAAACTGATTTCTCAACCGGGATTCTTAACAATTAATGTACAATTCTATTGTATGGACATGTTGACTGGGCTAAACGAATAGAAATAGTCAGCTGTCACAACCGGAGCGACAACAGGGGCAAGGAATGTAATTGGAGGTGGGGGCGGTGGTTAGTACTATACGTAGAAAAGATAAATTCCTTCAATATTATGGATAGTATTACGAAGACTTTTTTGCATGCTCTTGGACAAGACGAATTTTTGAGTGATATAAGTTCCAACCAAGAATCTTTAAGTCCAAGAATATATTTATTCAAGAGAATGTGCTTTCGCATTCTGTATAGTTAAATATTACAAACATTGCAGAAAAAGAAGGAAAAAAAATAAAAGTAGCGAGATTAATGGAATGGTCTCCCTTGGTCATGCAGATATTAATCATAAAAAAAACTTTCATTTTCAGTGGTAATGATTAAGGACAAACGTATTTTATTGATCATTATTATTTTCAAAAATGGCTTTTGAAATGAAATACATTGCGAACGAAGTTAAGTAGATTGTCAATGGCAAGGAATTAAAGCTATTTTATGAATTTTAAAAAAAATCAGTTCACTTAAATTAATGTCACTAAGACGCAAGCGGGGAATGAAAGAGAATGGAGAGACTTTTGGGAGAACAGGAAAAGAACTCCTAGACAGGAAACAAAAGAATGAGGAGGAGTGTGAGCAGAGAGATAGGCTAACCAATCTCTACTCCTTTTGACCAGAAAATAAATAAATAAAAAAGAAAAGAAAAAGAAAAAAAAGAATTAGTAAATAAAATTTCAGTGTTCAGGCATTGACAATTGAAGTATGAAGTTGAAGTAGACTTTAGAAGGAACCGGAAACACAGTTCTTAACAAGAAACAAGAGATGAACCTCTACTCCTGTTCAAAAGACTGGGGAGGAGTGTGAACCAGGCGATAGGCGAACCTATCAATTCTTATTTAGGCGAAGAAAATAAATAGCAAATTAATTGACAGCGTTCAGGCAGAGATGTTTTTTACGGTTTATCAACCCTTTGATGGTTATTTAAAACCAGAAAATATTTAAGAATTTTTTTCTGGGGAGGGGAGGAGATAATAATCCTTTAAAGTCTTACTAATTAACCCATGGAGGTAAGAGGTGGATTCTTGGCTTTTCCAAGGTTATTTGTGCCTAAGTGAATGTAACGAACGCAATTGTGATGAGAACTTGACTATCCGATTAACAATTCCGAGCCTTTATCAGTTACACCGCCCACACATCCAAGCTTACAGTACCAAGCGGTCACCCATCTAGATACTGACCAGACTCGACGTTGTATAACTTTGGTGATCGTACAGGAACCGATATTTTGACATGATGTGACCGTAAGACCTACCATCCGCATATCCAAGTTCACAGCACATGGTATTCCCAAGGGGTCAACCATCTAGGGGCTGACCAGGCTCGATGTTGCTTAACTTTCGTGATTGTACGGAAACCGGTGTTTCGACTTTATGTAGCCGTAAGCCGACAGAACAGAGAATGGGAAGCATAATTAAAAAAGACAAACATTGTTAAGAGTTTAAAACGATAGGAAGTTGTAGGAAAATTTGAACGCCCATGTTCTTAGGGGAAATGCAACCAAAAAGGTGATGTTTCCTTCCGAACGCATTAATAACATTTGTCTTGAAGAACCAACATATAATGAATCAGAATCAAACAGTAGTTGGTTATCTGTTTTTCGAATTTCTCCTAAGATTCTTTCTATTTTTGATACTTTTAGAAACGGTCTGAAAAAGAAATCTCATAACGTTATGATTGAAGAATGGAATTTGTAATATTTGCTTTCTGGCTTACGTTTCTTTGTCTTTTTTTCCTCCATAATTGTTAGAAGCCAAAATACACATTTATATATTCCTGAAAGAAGACAAGAAGTTCAAATCGTTGAATAGATCTGAGAAGAAATTTGTGGTAATGTAAGAGTAGATATAGAAAAATAAATTCAGTTAAAATGATTCCGGTTGACTGATTAAAATACACGTCTTTTTTCATACATATGAAAATGTTCTTACAAAGATGAAAGTATTTATGGTGATGGAATATATCATTTAGCATTAACATAAAGAGATATTCCGGTGCTTGCGAAAAACAAGCAATATATGCTATCTATCTATCTATCTATCTATCTATCTATCTATCTATCTATCTATCTATCTATCATTCTGAGTTTTTTTTGGGCTGTTTTTAAAGATTTGTTTGGTGAGTGATTTTGTGAGCATGTAAAATAGAAAAACAAAAACAAAAAAAGTTGGGCACTTGCCAACAAAGTCACCAAAACAAGAGTAAGAAAAAGCAGGCAATGTCTGCAGAACTATTTATGATAAGGCAAATGTGCACTGCTAACGTAAAACCATCGCAACATCTTAACTTAAAAAAAAAATAGGTCTATTATATTTACTATTTACATATGGCCGCACATATTTTCGCGCATGCGTACACACCCAATTTTAATTTAATATTTTTGGTGCTGTGGTTTAAAAAATCTGACTAATGAATGAAAGATTATCGTATTCTCATTTATAAAATAGCAAATTGGAAAAAAAACAAATAGGATCGAAACGGTCCGTTATCTTCACCTTTTAGGTCGTTCGTATGAGCAGATATAGTAAGTTTATTGTTACTCTGAAGACATTTAGATAGATAGATAGATAGAGAGACACACACACAGGCAGCCGATCCAACAGGCAGATAGAATGTCATATTGTGGAACACGAAAGCGAAAGTATTAGTAGAATGTAAAAGAAAGACGCGCAGTAGCAACCGTCGTATTATCATCAGAAGTATTCCCATATGACACTGTGATGATTGCTGACACATCAAGGAAATTACAGGAACTCCTACAGAAGGTAGTAAAAGAAAGCGAGAAGAAAGGACTAACATCAATTGTAAAATGACAAAATGGATACTTGTCAGCAAAAAAAAAAAAAAAAAAGGAACGGAAGATACGAATTACAAATTGGAGATGTCAACATTAAACAAATACAATTTTTTTTTATCAGAGGTCGGAAAAAGCGACACCGTAATCCGAAGGCGTATTGGGATACCGAAAGATACCTCTCAAAAGTTAAGCAAAGTATGAAGGAACAGTATGATTTCGTTAGAAACAAAGAAAAGAGTACCGAAAGGTTTCATAATATCGGTCCTCCTATATGGCAGTAAATGCTGGACAATCTCCTCACAGATAAAGAAGAGACTTGAGAGGGACAGAGATGTGGTTCTACAGAAGGATGATGAGAATACCATGAATTGAGCATGTGCGCAACAATGAATTTCTGGAGAAAATAGAAATCAAATATGCGCTTATATGCAGCAACAGAAAGTGACAGTTGAAATTTCCAGGGACTGGAAGGTGCGTGTGTGTGTGTGTGGGGGGCTCGGGAATATGACATCGACATATTGAAAACAAAGTGGAAACGAGCACATAACCTCTGCCTAACGAGCTTGTGTAAATGGTTAGCAGAAAAAGGATTAGGAGAGATAATGAAAAGACAACATTTACTAAGAGCTACAAAGGACAGGAAATTGTGGTGAGCCATGATTACCCACGTCCTGAAGGTACACGGCACATAGGAGATTTCTGAAAACGCATTGGGATAGCGAAAGATGCCTTCCAAAAGATAAGTAAAGTATTATGAAACAGAAAATGATCGTTAGAAGTAAATAAAAAGAGTGCTGATCTGCTATGCAGTATCAGTCCTCCTATATGTCAGTGAATGCTCACAGAGGAAAGGGAGACTTGAGGCAGAAGAGATATGGTTCTACAGAAGGATGCTGAGAATACTATCGACGGAGCAATGATACTGTTTTAAAAAATGGAAACGAAATGGACAAATTAGAATCAGAAAGAGCCAATTGAAACTACTAAGACACATAATATGGAAAGAAGGCTTGGAGAATTGGACATTCACAGGGCGTGTTGAAGGCAAGAGGAAAGAAGTGAAACAGCGAGTAACCGACTTAACGAGCCTTTGTAATTGGATGTCAGATTAGGGAATAGATGGCATAGTAAACAAGAAAAATCTAGCATTTCTTATAAAAGATAAGAAGTCGTGGAGAGCCATGCTCTGTCAAGTCCAGAAAGGATACATCACAATGTTACCAGTCACATTGTGAGTAATAAAATGAACAATTTCTTCAATTCTACGGTTTATTCTCCCTTTGCAGGTTATTTAAAGTCAGAAAATATTTTTAGATTGTAAGACTTTTTGGAGGGAGTCTTACTAATTAACCCATAGTTGGGGGAAGAGGTGGATTCATAGCTTTCCCAGGGGTAATTGCGCGTACGTAGATATAACGAAACTAACGGAAACTAGAACTCGGTTCTTCGATTAATAATTCCATTACACCACCCGCACATCCAAACATACAGCACCTGGTATTCCCAAGCTGTCACCTATTTAGGTACTGACCAGACTCAACGTGGCTTAACTTCAGAGAGAGAGAGAGAGAGAGAGAGAGAGAGAGAGAGAGAGAGAGAGAGAGAGAGAGCAGCTAATTAGATTAAGATTCGTATAACCGTAATTAAATTGTAAGGAAAAGAAAGATAATTATATGTGTTTTCATTCAAATTTAATCTTCAAGAAAACGGAAGTTAATTGATTCGCTTTAGATGACAAGGAATGTTTCGTATTAAATAATAAAAAATAAATAAATGAAAAAGAAATAAAAAGAATCCAGTATTGAA
>OZ038498.1:2935000-2972500 GCA_964036315.1 Acanthosepion esculentum | reverse complement strand
CAGCAAATCTTAGCCTTTGTTGGCGTATTCATTTCCTGATGAGCGGTATGTTGCCATAGAGTTCTTTTTTTGTTGGGTGATCTTTCCGGGGTTTGTTTAGTGCTGCTAGTAGCATTCATATCTAAGCTACCATCTAATATATTTTCCTATAAAAAGATGTTAGATGGCAGTTACGATAGCAGACGAATACGAGAGAAAATGGTTTAGCAGAGGACACTTAAAAAGGAGATACGAATTTTTTTATCGTTGCAGCGCAATCTGGTACTATGCATAAATTCATAAAGAGGAAATTTTATCAGAACAATTATCATGAAACTATTTATAGAAAACGCAATGAGAAGCTATGCTACAGCAGTGGGAAGAGGACTGAAGCCGAGATGCCAAGTCAGGACTAAGAACATTGCAGATTCTTCTTTGTTTTCTTTTTTTATCTAGAATCTCTAAATACTTAACAGAAACCCCAGATCAGATGTGGTAGCAATAAAATACTTCATCCAAAAAGACAAACAGTGGTCAGTTGATCAAATATTTAAAAAAGTAGTCACGGGTTCGGTTTACACTTGAGTGACACAGGTATATATTCATCAGGTGTCTGCCTGAATTTCTGGGATGAAGTGCTATCATTATTTACACTATTTACTTAGCAGTATTAAAAATAAGAATGAGACAAGATATCCCTAAACATTCTAGGTGGAACGAGAACCATCTACCCCCTCCCATAGAATAAATAAAGTGTTCAATTCAGAATTCCCTGTAGATTATCCAGATCGATATACACATGTGATATGTGGAAAATAAAATTTACCAGCGATGAACTTCCCCTCCTTAGGGGTGGAAGCAATGCTGTTGGTTGCTCGATGGATATTGACTGTATCCTCCATCTAGTTAAAATGTGATTGTGCTTTGGGATTAAAAGGGCCCCTGTTAATAGAAGAAGCGGATAGTATTGTTAACCACTCATCTATTCTGCTTCGTCGCGGAGGGCATATTTTTTGGTAACTCTAATATTGTTACCTGGACAATCTATGAGTCTTTACTACTTTTGAAAGATAGAGCTAGACCCGACTTCGTCGAAAATTTTCGACAGATTACAAGAAAGATGAGGACTATAGTCGGAGTGCAAATTAGTGTAAATAGTCATCAGTTTTATATTTAAGTTAAAAAAGATAGACATAGATCCACCTTACACTTGAGTTAAAAAGATGGATATAGTTTGCGTTTGCAGTTGAGCCAAAAGGTAAATATACCCTAGTTCGTAGGTATTCAGCTAGAAATTCCTCTCATTTTTGTAGGGTGGGAGACGATCCTACTTGTCGTAGTCGGCAATTTACAAAACGATTGAATTATTCAAATTTTTCTGTAGTAACTTGATCTCCTGCGAGAGCCATTTAATGCAACTAGTGTGAAAAGAATCAAAACAATTTTCGGTTAAAAGAGAGGAGCGATAGCAGAGGAACAAAAGAGAAAATGGTTTCGCAAAGGACACCTAAAAAGGAGATACGAATTCTTTATCGTTGTAGCGAAGAATAAATAAACCAGGAGAAACTAAGTGAAAGTAGAAATAGAAGAAAAACAAAATCTCAGGAAAGACAAAGATTTGATGGAGAAAAAAAGATGACTGCGTAATGAACATCGTAAATAAACATAGCAAAGCTGTCTCAAAAAGAATACAAAAGAGAAAGGACTGGGTATGAAGGTCATAGAATGGTAACTGCGCAAATAAACAACCTAGATTCGACAACATAAGAGCCCAACTCTCGATGATTATTATTTCGTCGATGATATGTCGTTCGGTGTGGCAGCGTCCCGAAAAACAATGCGTTCTTGGCGTCATCACATGTTGAATATTGCTGCTGGACTCAAATAAGGCGACGAACACACACACGTACACGCACACACATATATATATATATATATAAATATGTTTATTGTTCGAGTTGCGGCGTAGAATGAGGGAGAATCACAGAGGTTAGGATTGCGCACACAGAAATTGAGCCTCGCTGTCCAGATCAAGAATCGGACCGGTTATATAATATTTGGACACCCACGCAAATTCCCGTGGCTTCGCCTTCTTTCGGTATGTCGCCTACGCAACTTCACGTGGCCACGCCTCTTCCGGCATGCGCCCACGCAATCACGCAATTTCCTTCCACTCTCAGGACACCTGTGTGCCCCGTTTATTCAAGGCTCAAGACACCTGTACGTCGCGTTTATTCAAGGCTCATGACACCTGTGCGCCCTGTTTATTCAATGCTCATGACACCTGTGCGCCCCGTTTATTCAAGGCTCAGGACACCTGTACGTCGCGTTTATTCAAGGCTCAGGACACCTGTATGTCCCGTTTATTCAAGGCCCAGGACACCTGTGCGCCCTGTTTATTCAAGGCTCAGGAAACCTGTGCGCCCCGTTTATTCAAGGAAAAGGGCACTTGTACGCCCCGTTTATTCAAGGCCCAGGACACCTGTACGTCTCGTTTATAATTAGTTGCCGGATGCATTTATGCTATCACCAGTTCCGATTTCCGCTCCCACACTGATGCAGCGAAAGTAAAGTCAAAGGTCTTTCCTCAACCGATATCCGACAACTTGACAGTGTCTTTGATTTTCATGGTCATCCCAACATCAGCAAGCTGAGTGGTAGCTGGATTTTGCGGAAAAGGATCCGTTGTGATTCCGCTAAGATTTTAGATATGAAGTCTCTGCGATCGTGGAACATTTAGTCTCTGCTAAAAACCAACTTCAAAGTACAATAAACAAACCTTGTTGGTAACTAACAACAGCTTTAATGCAAACAAATTGAAGAATTTAAAAGTACTAAGGTCTAAAGAATTATTAATAATTCTATGTACGTGTAGCCTGGTTGACGATCTTCGACAGGAAAATTATTCTAGTAGTAATTCGTGATAATTGAAGTGACCTCGGTCCTGGCATTGCATTCTTGTCTATCTGTGCTTGTGTCCGTGGGTACGTTAGTGGCAGAAGCAGAGAGTGGGAGAATATACATATGTCTTCTTCTCTCTGTCTGGTCTTGTCTGAAGAACACCACCCTTATCTCGACTTCCGCACCTCTGGCATTGATTCGTTGTTCGATAACATCTTTATGACGGTATTTTGTCCAGTAACACATTGCGCTATTTCGAATGCGATCTGGTCGAACCCCAGGTATAACTCTTGGTAACGATGTGAACAGCTGAAGACTTTGTATAAACATAGCAAGAATTCTTCATTGAAACTTGGGAAATTTTACAAGACCAACTGGGTAGATTAGGCAAGATCTAATCTTACTAAATTTTATTGAATTCTATTTGGTTTATTTCAGGTTCAAATCTTCCTAGTGACTTCTCTAAATTCATTTTATGGATTCGAATTATTATTTTGAATCTGTTCTTTATTCCCTTTTATTCTCTTCGACGGTTAATTATTACGTTGGCCTGAAAGTCTTGACTCAGGAAGCAGAAAGAAACGAACAAAATTTTATGGATCAACGCCAACATTTATTCTTCAAAATAAAGTCCATCATTCTTGACGATCTTCTGTCAGCGATCAGCCAGCATACGAATCTGTTCCAGATACCAGTCTGCTGGCTTTGAATAAAAAAAACTGTAAACAAGCTTCCTTGACTTCATCAAAATTACTGAATCGCTGGTCACGGAAGAAGTGTGCCATTTAGGGGAATAGGCCATAGTCACTCGCAGCAATATCGAGACTGAATGGTGGATATATAGAAGAATCTCAACACCGTCCATCTGTTTGAAATTCTCTTTAGTCAACAGGGTAGTTTGCGGCCTCGCATTGTCTTGCTGAAAGAAAGCCCGACCTCGATTATCCAAAGCAGGATACTCCTTTATTTTGTTGTGTACGCGGTCTAGCTGCTGGCAATGCAGTTTAGCTTTGATGGCTCGACCGTGTGAAACAAGCTCGAAATACTCCCTGGAAATTCCACAAGACAGAGAGCAAGATATTGTTTTTGTTTCATTTCCGGTTTCTAAGTCAGTGAGAGCTTTCTAGCCAACCTAATAGTTTGCAGTTTTTTTTTACTGTTTAATCATAATTATTTCCTGTTTCAAATCCTGCAGTAAATCGGTGAACCCTTGCTACCATCATGTTATATCAAAACATATGTTAAAACGTTGAAAATAATTTAATTACTAAGTATTAAAAATTTTTGCGACACACTCATTTTTATTGAGAACGAAACCCTAATGTCTCATCTGAACTGCAACGCTATGAATCATAAAAAGTATACTTTTTTGATCATCCTAATTTAAGTGTACCGTGGAAGTTAAACTATAGGCTCAAGTGTGCTGTGAGATGAAAAAAGCTTGATAGATATTGCGTTATATAGTGAATATATTTTTCAACGAGTGTCTTTTTTTTCATACTGCCGTTATTATGACTGTTGAAGGACTTGTTGTTTATCTCAAAGTGATTAAGGATTTGTTTATGCCATTATATGAACAGTAATTTGATTAAATGGTGTGAATTCTTTTTCAATTAATAAAATGAATTTAATTTAGTGCTTATTTTAATTTCATCATTGGGTTGAAAATATTCAAGAGAGGGAAATCTCTTGAGAATACATTTAAAAGTACAATCGATTTTTCAACCAATCCTAATCAGAAACTATAACTGTAACAGACGTATTCTGTGACTAATTCCTGTATTGATTCGACGGTACTGACAAATTTTCGTCCTGTTTATCGATCGATTTCTACAGTAAAGTCATTAGCAGTCCACTTACATTACAAATTTAGGGACACAGATGGCCTTCCTTTCATATAGATAGTCACTAGGGTCATGTGACGGTCGGTGAGTGACGTCAGGGGATAGAGTGACGAAGGGCATTTGCGATATAGAGGCTGAAGGACATCCCTAGCTCACAGTGGTAGGTCTTACCGAAAAAACACATGGCTTCACCATGTTCCTAGAGAAACTGCTGTAACGTCACACTCCTCACTACCTTTTGAACAGGAGTAGAGGTTTATCCCTTGTTTCTTGTTTAGGATTGATTTTCTGGTTTCTTCTAAAGTTTTTTTTCATTCTCTTTCAATTTCAGTAGCTCCTTGCGTCTCGGTGGCGTTATCGCCTTGTTTGGGGTGAATTGATTAAAAAAAAACTCCATGGAAATATTAAAAGTAATTCCCCCCCTTTTTACACAATGTTTGTTGTTGCATATACGTTATATAATTTCTCTGCGTGGGACACGTGTATAAATATATAGATATTTTTTATATATGACGTATTGCCATAAAACTCTCTCTAAGAACAAAGCATTTTTCATTCTTTTTCCATTTACCTTTCTTCCGTTCTGTCTGTGAAGTATCGGCGTAGTGATATGACGGATGTAATAAAGCCCATAATGAGCGAATCGTAAATGGCAGAATAAATAAACCTTTCTTCCATAACTCTCGCCCACTATACATATACAACAACAGCTGTAGAAGCAGGGCACCACAAACAATGGTGGGGTGGTGGAGGCTAAATCAGATGTTAAAATTTGGATATTTTCGAAATATGTTGCAACTCAATAAAGATGTCACAGTGTGAGGCCAAGGGACCAAATTCAGTTTTCTGTTTAGCTTTCATTTTCAGCAAACGTAAGGTAGGTGAGGCTCCTAGTCTTCTATAGGGCCGTAGATGCTTTGCTCTGTCAACTTCTGTCGATTTGACGGGAAAATCTTGATGCTATCGGTCTGGGGAACCTGACTTCGGTTGACCAAGTCATTTGAGGGAAATTGTGTAGGTGGTATTGTTCGATAGCCGTCGATGGCATGAGGTAAGAAGTCATCGTGACTGCTGATCACGACAGGCTATGCATTCTCTCTCTCTCTCTCTCTCTCTCTCTCTCTCTATATATATATATATATATATATATATATATATATATATATAAAACACTAAAGGACGAAACACGTCACAAGAAAACATTTTCCACATTGTCATATATTTTCTCTCTCTCTCTTTCTCTCTCTCTCTCTCTATATATAGATAGAGAGAGAGAGAGAGAGAAAATATATGACAATGTGGAAAAAGTGACGTGTTTCGTCCTTTAGAACTTAATCGGATTAAATTTGTTATGTTGGTGCGACTACGCATGCGCACGAACGTGGGATACCGGGAATTTGGAATTTAATTTAATTTATAATCTAGCCGATTTCATTTAGTTTTCTTTCTTTTTCTTTCTTTGTCTTAGAAGATATCCCACACCGAAATAAAAGAAGTTCTGTCAGGAATCACCAAAAATAAAAAAAACACCTGCAAAATCCAAACTACAAAGGAACCAACATTATTTACGAGTCCAAATTCCCCCTTAAGGAACTGTTCCTGATCAAACAAAATTCATAAATAATTACATTGGTCATACTACTACATGCCTATCTAGACGACTTATGTTACATCGACCCGACCATAATTCCACTAGAACTCATTTAAATACAAACGATATCTTACCAACATTAACATTAACAATGAACTCGGCGACAATGTGATGACCGTGTTCTGAAATTAATACATTCCTATAACTTTATACACATGCATAAAATCCTACATCTTTTGTCCAAATTAAAAAAAAGGGTAAAAGAATAGTCGAAAGCAGTCGGATATGCAGAACATTAGGGCAGTTTTTACACATTTTATGTCCAGAAAAGTAAACATTTGTACGAACACAAGGAAAATTAAATAAAAAGCTTAATCATAGTACCTTGTCTGTCGTCTTTAACTAAACATGTATAAAAGAGGGACTGATGCCTAAATACACAATATATATATATATATATATATATATATGATTTATTCGAAAATTATAACATAAATATGTTATAAAATGACTACAAAAACAGCCATTTTGTTTTAACACTTCTGGTGTCTTATCAAGTAATGGTGTTGAATGTAGAATAAATGGTTTTAAAAGGTCCAAAGCAACCAAACACCACTCGCTAGTGGAAACGCTGTTACATAAGCTGCAATGACCAATCAAAATACAAGTATATGAGAATTTAAAAAACTTGACAATAAACCTTGGTTAGAATAATTAAAACTTTAATGTTAGTGTTAGACTAAAACAGAAATCATTCTAACTAATTAATATTAAATTTTACTAAAACTGAAAATTAAAAATAACAAATTTTAAATTTTAAATTTAATCTGTATTAAGTTTAAAATATTATAAAATTATTTAAAGAAGAATACATGTTTATTTTGTTTTAATTGAAAGCCCAAAAATTCGAAAAGTAGGTGAAAAATTGTCGCCTAAATGCCTTAAGACTAGTGTTAAATTCGGTGGAGGAAGTGTCATGGTTTGGGAGATGATATCTGGAGATGGTGTGGGCCCTTTGGTGCGACTACATGGAAAGGTAAATGGAGGAGTTTATAAACAACTTGTAAAAGATTATATCTTGCTTGTGCTGAGAAATTCAACTAAGCGACCACCCATATTCATGCAGGACAATGCCCCATGTCACAAGGCTAAGGTGGTCATGAACTTCCTCAAGGCTGAAAAGGTTATTGTTATGGATTGGCCTGCTCAAAGCCCAGATCTCAATCCTATTGAAAATGTGTGGAATATTCTAGGAGAACGTTCGAAAGCCAGAAATCCTAAAACAACCGAGCAATTATGGAATGCACTTCAGGAAGAATGGAATAAGATCACCCAGCAAGAAATTGAAAATTTAATTTCCTCATGCAGTCGAAGATGTCAAAGTGTGATTGAAGCTAAAGGGCTTCACACTAAATATTAAATAATTCCAGTATTCTCTGTCATTTTTATTATTTTGTTATTTTTTCAACCGTTCTGATCATTTTGTGAAAATTCTGTCTGTGAAAATTATAGAATATAAAACAACTTTGATAAAAACTTATACCTACTTTTCTGACGAAAACAATGCCGTTCAAAATATTTTGGCCGCAATTATCTATCTCTCTCTCTCTCTCTCTCTCTCTCTCTCTCTCTCTCTCTCTATATATATATATATATATATATATATATATATATATATATATATATATATATATATATATATATATTACGGCCACATCATGTTGAAACACCTGTTCCCGTAAGCCTAGTCAGTACCTAAATGGGTGCCCGCTTGGAAATACAACATGCTGTTACCTTGGATATGCGAGTGATGTAATGTACAATGAATCGGAAAAGTTAATCGGAGAGCCGAGTTCCAATTCCCCTTGGGTTCGTTATATTCTCTTGCGCGCAAATACTCTTGGGAAAACTATGAATCCATTTTTTTCTTTCCCCAGCTATTGATTAAGTAGTGAGACTTGTATCACTAAACAATTATCTTCTCGTACCCTTCCTGCAAAAAAAGGAAAAAAGGAAAAGAAAAAACAATAATTGTAATCTAAAATAATTTTTCTGGTTTTAAATACCCGGCATATCTTGTTTTTACCGTTTATGCTAGACTTTGCGAAGAAAGTTGGTTCACTGTGGCGCACCAGAAAAATTTTCTAGTCTGAATCTATCTTACATATTTTTAGGTCTACCATTCGTCCATGCCTCGAATATTGCTACAACATATGGTCTGCTCACCCTGCTATATATTTAGAGATCCTTGTTATAATCCAAGGAAGAATCTGCAGTGTTATTGGTACTGACTTGGCATCTCGGCTTCCCTTTGACGTTTCTATAAATATTTTTTTGGTGAACGTTCCTCTATGGTATCTAGAGTTTATGAATTTAAGCGCAGTGCTAGATTGGCAGCTAGGTCCCATCCTTTTACAATTGAAATGGCTAAATGCAACCGTAAGTTCTATGCTAGCAGTTCGTTTTGTCTCGTACTTCTCGTTTGTGCAGTCAACTTTGATCTTCAAACATTTAAATGCAATATTAAGAATTATCTTCTGTTTTATTAATTCTTTTCATAATAAAGAGATAGTAAAACACGTGTACATACATATATATATATATAGAGAGAGAGAGAGAGAGAGAGAGAAAGAGAGGAAGAGAGAGATAGTAAAAGACGTATATATATATATATATATATATATATATATATATATATATATAGTAAAACATGTATGTTATGATTACCTACATTCTTGCTTGTGTAGGCAGAAGCTGCTTTCGCGTAGCTGAGTGAAAGAACACGTGAAATCGGGGGATACCCATTTCTTTCACTTCATACGACCCCGCAAAGCCAAACCCCGCCCTGGGAAACCACCTCCCCCATCACTGCAAAGAAAAGCTCATTTGTCTTGCCGTCTTTGGCAACAACGTAATATCTGTTTGTAAATATGCCAAAGAAACAGTCTAGTTGCCAGCACCATCTCTCCCACTACAGGTAAATCGAGGTCGGTCGGTAGGTAGGTAGGCAGGCAGGCAGAGCGACAGGCGATTCTCAGGAAAGAGGCAGCATTTAGCCGAGATGAAAATCTTGCGAATCACGATAGTGTGTGTCAGGGGAATTCCTCGAGTTTTGCCTCGACGAAAACATGTGAATTTACTAGTTGTAGGTTTATAGGTAAAGGATAGCTCGATTAAAATCTTGTTTTCGGGGATCTGTTATTGTGCGGGTGGTGTAAATGTTATAAGATAGGAAAGTAAAATCAATAAGCCAAGTTCCAGTTCCGGCTAAACTTATTGCATTCAATTTTGCCATTGGGAAAGGCATGAAACCATCTTTTCCCTTCTCGAGTTATGGATTAATTAACAGAGCATAGAGGGATCTTTCTCCTTTGCTGGGAATCGAAGAAAGAAAACGCTGCATTCAAACTGTTGGGAGAAATCGTGGTACACTTTGCACTGTTTCTCTGCTATTATTTTTTTCGTAATGTGTAGATTAGTGCTGCAAACGCCTTAATCCACTATAAAAAAATAGTACACTGCAAGCAAAAAGTTTGGGACCACCCCGCATTTCAATTTCTCAAGGAAGATAAGCGGCTAGCTGCGAGGTTGAGATCACGAAGGGCGAAGTCTACTTGGCATTGAAAAGGATTGGCGGTGGCAAGTCTTTGGGACGTGATGGTTTACTCTATGAATTGTACTTGAGGCTGTCGCACGTCTTTGTGCCAATTTTGAATGTCGTGTTCAACAAGTGGTTCCGGTAGGGGTCCATCCCCAATCGATCATCAGGAGTGTGATCACGCTGTTGAAAAAGGGCAAGGATGGTGGGCGGAATTTATATGATTACAGGCCCATAACTCTGCTAAACACAGAGTTAAAGATTTTAGCCAAGATCCTGACGGAGCGTTTGGTCGGTTCGTCAGGGTTTCCCAATGCCGCCCCTACTTTATGTTTTGGCGTCGGAGCCTCTCATTTGCCGGCTGAGCGACGGGGGGAGCAGTCCGGCTCTACGTGGAATCGCTGTCCCTGATGAGGCTCGAACCAGGGTTTCCACGTACACCGATGACGTATCTATTTTCGTGTCGTATCGCAGGGACATTGAAGTGGTACAGAAGGCTCTTCAACGATACGAAAATGTCACAGGGGTCAAGGTTAACAGTAACAAGTTTTCCGGCTTGTGGTTAGGTGACTGGAAGGGGGTCTCTCTTCCTGGGTCTTTTGGTTGGACACACACTCCTGTCCCTATTCTTGAAGTGGGGTTTGTACCGGACCTCCAGATGGAGAAAAATTGGTCAGAAGTACTGGCAAAAGTCGGAGCGTCGGTCCGGACTTGGCTCAGAAGGAGGTTGTCCTTGAAGGATAAGGTGAGGCGTGTGCCACTAATGTCTTTCTACTCATCGGTTGGCCGTACTTCCTCTTTGCAAGGAGCATAGGAAGGCGATCGAGCGCTTGTTATTCACCTTCTTGTGGGGTAGGCGCAAGCAAGAGGGCCGTAAAGAAGCCTGTGTGCAACGTCTGTGTCATAGAGTGGCTGAGATTGCCACACTTAGTTAGTCATCGACACGCCTCGAGATTCACCGTCTTACGCCGCGATTTGACAGAGGATTCGATTTTGGTGGGGAATGTTAGGGGCTCCTTCCCCTATCCTTACTATCACTACTCCCATTTCCTGGGTTCAGCGCAGTCGTAAGTCCAGGAAATTGTCAACTTTCCTCAACGAGTGTCGAGCGGCCTTGAGAGGATTTCCTCGGTTCAGTGACCATTCACGGTTTCGAAATATCTTGTATCGTAATTTAGTGGAGGCGGTCGCGAAGGACCGTCTCTTTGAGCGACTCGACTTGTCGCTGACCGACTTGCGCTCTTTCTGGTCTTGGGCGCCAGCGGGGAATTACTTCAGTAACCCAGAGTTTTCGCTAACCTTGAGATTTATTCGAAACGTGCTCTTTTTCAGTGGCATGGCCTTCAGATGGGACTGGATGGATTTGTCCGACTGTTACCGGTGTGACCTTGGTTTAGAAGAGACGGCTTTGCACGCCTTCTACCATTGTCCTTAGGTACGGCATTTCTGGGACTATATCGGCGTGATGACGGCTTCTAGTGCTACTGATTAACTTGTGCTAATTAATCCCGCATACTCGTTCGACAATGTGTCACCTCCGTATTCTGTGTTGAAACGAATAGTGTTTCTAACGTTGCTGGCCGTGGTAAGAATGATAATCTGGATGACGCAAAAGGAGGGAATCTTGCGACACGAACGCTATTCTCATCAGGCTCTGATCGGATTCTTTCAGCATCAGCTGAAACTGAAGATCAGAAGTGATCGAAAGTGTTTGGTGCCGACAGATTTCAACGAAAGGTGGGTGAAATTAGTGAGCTTGGTTTGTATGAAAGGGGATATCCTTGAGTTCCCTTTTTAAGTCCTCTTCGTCACAACGGAGCGGTTTCCTGTGAACCCTCCCCTGGTTAAGTTACACTCTCTTTTGTGTACCTAGTTAATGTGAGTGAGTGTTCTTCCTGGTCTATTCCTCACTTCTTCTTTTGGTTATGATCCAAGTTGAGATGCACAACCTCCCCAGTTTGTTTTCGTCCCCCTTTTTTCATCTCATTTCGCCACGCCCACATTTATTTTATCTTTCCCATTCCGTTAGGGAATTAGCTTCTTGATTCTGTCTGATGAGAGGATACATTGTCAACTTTTATTTTTGTGGGATGGACGGGTCCGACTTAACATCTGTTATTTTCTGCTTTACATTTCTTGTATTTTGTTTGTAATTGGGATCTTCAGATATATATATATATATATATATATATATATATATATATATATATATATATATATATATATATATATATATTACGAACATTTGTACATAAAAATTTGTACATAAGACATTTTTAAATCATGGCGTTTGTTTTCTAGGTTCCTTTTTTGTATGCAGTGTGTGGTATATGTAGTCGTAAAAGTGAGGGATGTCTTCTGTTGGTATATATGTTATTTGTAATGAATGACTGTTTTGTGAATCAGATTAGTTAGGTAGAGGATAGTTAAGGATCACCAACCTCCACCCACTCCCCACTTGTTTGGGCCATGTGCCGCAATTATTTTATTTTACAATAATAAATATTTACATCATTAGCAAAATCGTTTCTCTTTCTTGCGCAATCGTGTGCCCATGTTCACGGCTTCGTTAGACATCTTGGTTAACCTATGTCTACCTGACCCTGTTAGCGCTCTCGAGGGAGAGACATGTTTGAATCCTGCCGAAGAGCGCATAAGATTTCTCGAATATCAACGGAGCGTCTACTAAAAGATGGATATCCACTAAAACATAACGTTTAAGTAATATATATATATATATATATATATATATATATATATATATATATATAAAATGGGATAATGAAAATTTATTGGCCCAATTCCAGAATAAATTCTTATCTTTGGTCAGGTTTTATGATTCGGTTCGGAGCAAGAACTTTTCAGTACCTCATCAATGTGAAAATGGGCGGCGCAGAAATAATTTAAATTGAGTAATGATTATCGTTCTTAAAAGAGACATCTTATAAACGAATAAATCAGATCCCTTTTGTCACCATTGAAATATGCCTCGCAATGTGCTGATTATTATTATTATTATTATTATTATTATTATTATTATTTCCTTTGATATCTGGCGTTTACACATTTCTTTCCGGGTCCCGCCCAGGGACCTAAGGTTAGAAATGGCATCATGACACTTTCCACTGCAAAAAAAAAAAACAAAAAAAAAAAAATAATTACATAGATAAAGCCCTTCGTAAAGTGTGGGCTGTACTTGTCAGAACAATTTTTTGTATCTCTTTGAGGCATGGACTTCCAGGGATCCCTTCAATCAGCCTACTGGTATCTTTTCCAACCAGTCCAAGGGCTCCAACTACAACAGGGATTGTTGATGTTCCCATGTGCCACATTTTTGAGATTTCTATTTCAAGGTCCTTGTATTTTGACAGCTTTTCGAATATCTTCAAAGATACATTGCAGTCTGCAGGGACTGCCATATCAATAAGGTGGCACTTATTTTGTTTGTGGTCTTTAATAACAATGTCGGGGCAGTTGGCTTTTATTAATATTATTATTATTATTATTGTTGTTGTTATTATTATTATTATTATTATTATTGTTGTTGTTGTTGTTATTATTATTCCTAGACGATTGTAAATATATGCGCGGGCATCACTTTCAAATAGAACAGTAGGACTACCAATTTAGAAGCTGAAGTAATTTTGCTTTCTGTAAATAGCAGTTCAGTAATTGGCAGGACAAATCTGATTTAAAGCCAGGATGATAAATCTTTCCAAAGAAAGCCAAAACCATCTGTTCTATTGAGAGAATAGATGTTAGACAGAAATTTATCAGAAAAAAAAAGGCTGTTGAATAGAAACGAATTTGTTATATCCGTCGTCATACATTTCTGTTCATAATTTGAATGCATCAAATTATCCCACAACCTACGAGCGTCTGTTAAAAAAAGACTGTTCTTTAATTGCAACAGATTTAATACGTGATTAAATGATTTGTTTTTACGGTTTATCAACCCTATGTACGTTATTTATAACCGAAACATATTTTGGATTTGAAGAATAATTCTTTTGCGAGTGAATATTAATATTTTCTTTTTTTGAGAATAACAATGATTTTTCCTGATACATGTTCTACTATTTAACCCATAGCTATTCGGGGTGGAGTAGGGTTCATGCCTTTCCTAAGGATTCCTAAGAATATTTGCATGTAAGTGAATGTAACGAACCCAACTGGAATTCGAACTCGGCTCTCATTCTGAACCACTAATAGTTGAAACACACAAAACATACCAAAATGAATGCAAATATCCCATGACTGGAAATGTAATTCTCAACATAATCTCCTTCTTTTAATCTATTTACATTGTTCATCATTGTCAATGTAATAAGCTCCGGCCTTCATCAGGTGATTGACATTTCGAACCGAGACCATTATTTCGTCTACCGGGGATAGATTGATCTAGTTCCACGTGCCATGCCTTTTCCGGATATCTCAGTTTCAGTTATTTCCCTTTAGCTTTTTTCACCTCTGCTGTGGCCAGGTATTGAACTCACAACTTTTTGTGTCATGATACTGGATTACTTCAACCAACGCTTTTACCTACTGGGCCATATGTCTTTGAGGACATCAGTGTATCAATTTGGGGGTGGGGGCGGTAGGGACTTGTGAGCCTAAAGGGTTCGGTTCTAAAGATGGAGACAACAGTCCGATCAGTGTAAATAGTGTAAATAGTTACAATACCTCATGACAGAAATATCGACAGTCTCCTTCCAAGAATCAAAATGTCGTTCTGAATATAAATCTCAACCTTTTTCTCAAGTGTGTGTTATTTTATCTTTCAATAAATCATGTATACCCACTTCGTTTAGCTAATTTATGAACAACAGTCAAACCTGTGATGTGATTGTCGAACACCTCAGAAAGTGGCACTCGGAGCAGAGCGTGCTCGAAAATCACCACTTTCATAGCATGTGACACACTCATTTGCGTATCAGTGATCACTTCTTCCCACAGGACGTAAAAACGGCAAGGATTTTTTTGTTACCTTATAGAAGCTTCTTCGCGGTTTTCTGAGCTGTGTGTGAACGATCTATTTCAAATCACCATCATTATACAAACGCTTTCCTCTGGGCGTTACCCCGTGTAGTGCAACTCCAGAAGATCATGACAGGCAACCACACCCTGCTCCTTCATGAAAATCGTCAACATTCTAGCTACCGATTTTGCAGAGAACTTTGGGGAGCGACAATTTTTTAATACTAAAGGTTCACCCAATAAAAGGCTTTTGGTAGATGGTTACTGAATGTAAGAGGAAGTAGGTGGAGGTGGAAGTGAAGATTATGAGGATAAGGAGGATAGATAGCGATTGACCCTTGAAGAGGTTAATGTTGTAGGGTTTATGGATGCATTCACGCGGGGGCCTGTTCCACAAAGTAGCAGTTCTCGGGAAAAAAACTGTCTGGAGGCAATATGGGTGTTTAATTTGTCTGAGTGTAGAATGGCGAGTTCTAGAATGCGAGAGTCCTAACTTTTTGCACGGAAAGTGTTCAGACGAACTACGTTCATTAATTTTACCAGTTCTAACCTTCGCGGCTAAAACCCTCCATGCTAAACAAATTATAACGAACAACCTTCCTGGATCACAACAATCTTAACCTGTTCAAGTCTAGGGTTAGCCGTTATCTTCCTCAGATATGCGCATAATCTGTACCTCTTACTCTGTAACACTCTATCTTGAGTGGCTCCCGGGCCTTTTACAGGGTGAAAATCAATGTAAAAACTTGAAAGTGAGGCATTTGGTAATTTTTTGGTCATACGATCCAGCACTATACTGCAGACCCCACTACGGTTCACCGGAAGTCTTTCACAGAATTTTGCATTAATAATTATTTTTCTGCTGGAATGAGAGCATCAATCTATTTGGTCCTATCTTCATTTGCAGCAACGAATAACCTCCCACTATTTTCTTCTCTAACATTAGCGTTAACTGCAGACCTACGTCCTTAATGCACTGATATGATTTGCTCCACTGTTTTCCATAGCCGTGTTGTGGGTTTTAGTTAAAAATCTTCTCTTTCGAGAAACAATCTTGAAATTAAATTCAAACAAAAATGGGACGATGGATATTAATGCGATGAGATCACATTTGATTAATTAAAAATGTAATTGCACACATAAATCAATAAATAAATACGGACATTTTTTTTTATCAAGCTCCATTCAGAGCACTGCTTATGGCCATATTACATTGAAACACCGCGTCCGAAGTTAAGCAACGTCAAGTCTGGTCAGTATCTAGATCGGTGACCGTTTGGGAATACCGGGTGCTGGAAGCTTGGATGTTCGGGCGGTGTAATGGATAACGTCTCGGAATGAGAAATTAGAGAGCCGAGTTCGAATTCCAGTTGGTTCGGTTACATTGATTTACGTGCAAAATGACTCGAAAAGAGATACGGTCGTCAAAGCGTGTCACATCCGCATCTAATAACACGCATTGGGACAGCGTGACCCGTTCACTTCTGTCTCATGGATATGGGGAAGGCCTACGTCAAACAACGGGACCTTCGCAGGCGAATTGAATGAATGAAGCGAATTTTAAAATGTGAGTCTATTTTGTCATCGAATCTTTCGATTATCAATATGTTGTTACTTATTCATCTTTTCACGCGTGTAATTTGTTTTTCACCGACCGACATTGCAGACCATCGAAGCGTACCCCGTTGAATCCGACAGTATCTTGGATATTGCATTTCGCCAACACAATCTACAAAGAGTATGGTGATTTTCTAAGCACAAGACCGAATGTATGGGGCACCCAGTGTGGATGGAACTCACTATTCAAGCATAATTAATCTAACGAGACATGCTTGCTAAACCATTGCACCAAGTCGAGGTGTCCATATGATTCTCTAAGGAGAGCTTTGATGTAGCACAAGGCCGAAGGGGGTGGAACATTCAGTAAAGACCGAACTCATTATTCAGTCGTAATTGATCTAATGAGACAAGCTTGCTTATCCATTACATGACGTCAAGGCGTTCATATGATTTGCATCCATATAATTTTGTAAGAAGAGCTTAGACGTGACACAAGGCTGAAAGTGTACACGAACTCACTACTCAGTCATAATTGATCGAGCGAGACAAGCCTGTTAACCATCACATCACGTCGAAGTGCCCATAAATGCTTTTGAAACATTTTAAAAACCTTTTTGAAGTGCCCACATGGTTTTCTAAGCTTAGCTTACATGTGGCACAAGGCCGAAAGTGTGGAGCACCCAGTGAGGATCAAACTCACTACTCAGTCGTAATTGATCTAGCGAGACAAGCTTGCTAACCATCACACCACATCGAGGGAGCCAAATCTCCAAGGAATATGTGACAGATTGTATCTGAATCAGGGAGTAATATCCGACCTGACTGATTGAGTATTTTGGGTTCATGCCTTTGAAAAGAGCAACAAGTGAAAAAAGCTGTAATTTGAAAATCAACACGTAGCCGATCATAGCTCTTCACAATTTTCTGTCTTTTGTAGCTCTTAATAAATTTTGTTTTTCTGTTATTTCTCCGAAACAATTTTACGCTATCCATCTACTCAAGCTCACTAAGCATATTAAGCGTTATTTTTCTCTGTCCCTCTATCTGTCCCGTGAGTATCAGATTTTCCAAGCCCTTTTTCCTCATTATGTGCTCTAGAAATGGTATTCTCAGTATCCTTCTGTAGAACCACATTTCTATTGCTTCAAGTTTCTCCTTCATCTTTGAGGTGATTGTTCAGAATTCGCTGCCATATAGAAGGACTGATATCACGTAACAGTTCAGTACACTTTTTTTTTTATTCTAATGAGGTTTTCCTGTTTCTCCGTACTGTGCTTAGCTTTTCGAAGGCTATTCCAATGCATCTTCTGATCTCAGTGTCACACTTTGCGCCCTCTATTAAAACAATATCCAGATACTTCAAATACTTTTTACTTGTTTGCTTACCGATTCAATTTTCCATTTCGTTAACCCACACCTCTGCGCATGCGTATAGATAAAATAAAAATTCCGATTTTTTCTGCCTAAAATTTAGGTCATAAAAACTCCATATAAATTATTTAAGTTTTTTTTTTTATATATTCAGAATTTTAAATTTAAATTTTTTTTTCTGTGTGCGCCCATAAATATCAGGTTCTGATTTTCGTAACGTGCAGGGAAATGGTGGCATCAAAGATTGCAGGCGGCATTTGGAAACTAATTTTGGTTTTCGAGAGACTGGAGAAAAAAAAATTCTGCACTCGTCAACCCCGAATGTTGTGCTATTACAACTGGCTTCTATGTAGACGCTCTGATACGCGCTCCACACGAAACTAATTATTCTTCGGCAAGGGAATTTTAGGAATGTTTATTTGTTGAAGAGACATGAAAGGATTAGGGGGACAAAAAGTCATGAGGTTTTGTTCATTAAGATGAGGACCGAGAAATTAATTTTCTTGACAATGTCAATGTCAAGAAAATTATTCTTGGCATTCATTTAAATAAAGATTTTTGTTAGTATGAGAATTAGAAAGAATAAGACAAATTCTATTCGAACTCTGCCTACCTGTCTCTCTGTCTTTCTCTTTATCTATCAGTATCTCTCTATCTCTCACCACACACACACACACACACACATATATATATATATATATATATATATATATATATATATATATATATATATTACATATTTCAGATATGGGCTTACGACCGAATAACGTTGAAACACTAGTTCCTGTACGATCACCGACGTTAAGCAACGTTGAGCCTGGTGAGTAGCTAGATAGGTGGCCTCTTGCGAATTCCAGGCGCTGTAAGAGAGGTGTAATGGATTGGAAAATGCTCGGAATTGTTAATCGCTCAACCGAGTTCCAGTTCCCGTTGGTTTCGATTATGCGCGAATATTATTGGGAAAGGCATGAATCCACCTCTTCCCTTAGCTGTTGGTTGATTAGTAAGCTATTGCTATCTCAAAAAAATTCTTAGTATGTAAAAACATTTTCTGGCTTTAAAAACCGGCAAATCCGTGGAAAAGGAATCAATAAAAACATTTAAAAATAATATTTTTTTAAAATATTATTTACTATTTAAAAAAAATGCGTTTATTTCTTTGCGATATTCTTGAGATCTATAGTTTTTCAAAAGGAATTTTATTCCTTTTTTTATTAATCCATTCACGGATTCTGAATTCTATGATTTTGAATTTCTCTCTCTTCTAAAAATGGATGGCAATTTTGCTTTGTTTTTGTTATATAGCATTCTACTACTGTCTCTTTTCCTTTAATTGTTACTTTTTCCCATATGTGTTTTTGACAACATGGCATTATTTTTCTATCATTATCTAAAATGGTTTATAGCCATAACCACAAATAAATAACGAATATGCAAAAGAAATAAACACACAATGAAGAGAACAATTATATTTAATTTAAAGAAACTTGCGCAGAGATAATCGTTTTTCAGTTCAAAGGCTCTTCAGACTAAAAGTGATGTTATTCCTCATCAATGAAAAAAAAAAAAAGGAAGAAATATTAACTCCTTCCAAGATGTATACCTAAACGAATTCATATGTTCAAGACGAAATTGTAAAAATGGCTAACGTTTCAATATCGTTAAATGCTTTTTGAGAAAAAATACATAAATAATAAATAAATAAAAAAGCGTATGTGATGTGTGTGTGGGGGGAGGTTGGAATAATTAAACTGAATTCATTTATTCCAAGAAGTAAAATGAACTATACAAAGCAGAGGTGTTCAATCCCCCAAAATACTAGCTATACTCGAATAGGTGTAGATAGGATCATATCTCGCCCGGTTCACACTATTCACCGGTCTTTTGAACAGGAGTAGAGGTTTATCCCTTCTTTCCTGCTTAGGATTGAGTTTTCGGTAGCTACTAAATTCTACTTTAGAGAAAATAATGACATAATCAAGATGTCGACTCTCCATACGACTTCAAACAAAAGGTTAGGAAGGAAACTGCCATCAATGCTAGAAAGAGTGATAACAGCTATTGGACTCAAGGAACTTATTTTTCCGAAGAATTGTTTTAAGAGAAAGATTTTATAAATTTCAACAGACGCTAGTACATGCTACCCGGTCAATGAATGCCGAATGTTTCCTAGTATTACTATTACCATTCAAGTGGAGCGTATAAACTAAAATTAGCTTAATGTTTCCGGCACTGAGCCAGAGGAAATGAATTATGCACTTCATGTTATATTTATATAACTTATATTTACAATTTACCTCCCGTTTATATTGAGATGAGCGTAGTTGATACCGGGAGTATAGTTTGCGGTAAACAAAATTTCAGAATAATGAGATCCAAAGTATAAAATCTGAAAGTTGTCATCTTTTAACAGTAGTATAATTTCTTACAGAAAAAAAATTCATTTTTTTTTCCTGAGTTGTCCTAAAGATAAGCAAAGTATTAAGAAACAGAAGTCGTTAAACAAAGTCGTTAGGACCAAAGAAAAGACTACTGACTACTAAACGGCAGCGAATCCTGAACAATCTCCTCACAGAAGTGTGGTTTAACGACACGGAAAATTGAATCTGTAAGCAAACAAGTAAAAAGTATCTGGGAAGTGTTTTACCAGAGGACAGAAATCAGAAGACGCATTGGGATAGCAAAAAATGCCTTTGTAAAGCTAAGCACAGTAAGAAAAAACAGGAAAAACTCATTAGAAACAAAGAAAAGAATACTGAAATGTTATATGATCAGTCCTCCTATATGGCAGCGAATGGCAACGGTACATAAAGAAGAAGATCTGTTAGGACAGATTGAAGGCAAGAGGGATAGAGGAAAACAACGCATAACCTACTTAGTGAGCTTGAGTAAATGGATGTCGGAACAAGGTTTAGGAGAGATAAGAAAAAGACAAAATTTATTAAGAGCTACAAAGGAGAGGAAATTGTGGAGAGCCATGATCGCCTATGCCCTGAATGGAAACGGTACATAAAGAAGAAGATCTGTTAGGACAGATTGAAGGCAAGAGGGATAGAGGAAAACAACGCATAACCTACTTAGTGAGCTTGAGTAAATGGATGTCGGAACAAGGTTTAGGAGAGATAAGAAAAAGACAAAATTTATTGAGCTACAAAGGAGAGGAAATTGTGGAGAGCCATGATCGCCTATGCCCTGAATGGAAACGGTACATAAAGAAGAAGATCTGTTAGGACAGATTGAAGGCAAGAGGGATAGAGGAAAACAACGCATAACCTACTTAGTGAGCTTGAGTAAATGGATGTCGGAACAAGGTTTAGGAGAGATAAGAAAAAGACAAAATTTATTCAGAGCTACAAAGGAGAGGAAATTGTGGAGAGCCATGATCGCCTATGACCTGAATTGAAACGGTACATAAAGAAGAAGATCTGTTAGGACAGATTGAAGGCAAGAGGGATAGAGGAAAACAACGCATAACCTACTTAGTGAGCTTGAGTAAATGGATGTCGGAACAAGGTTTAGGAGAGATAACAATAAGACAAAATTTAATAAGAGCTACAAAGGTGAGAAAATTGTGGAGAGCCATGATCGCCTATGCCCTGAACGGAAACGGTATATAAAGAAGAAGATCTGTTTGGACAGATTGAAGGCAAGAGGGATAGAGGAAAACAACGCATAACCTACTTAGTGAGCTTGAGTAAATGGATGTCGGAACAAGGTTTAGGAGAGATAACAAAAAGACAAAATTTATTCAGAGCTACAAAGGAGAGGAAATTGTGGAGAGCCATGATCGCCTATGCCCTGAATGGAAACGGTACATAAAGAAGAAGATCTGTTAGGACAGATTGAAGGCAAGACGGATAGAGGAAAACAACGCATAACCTACTTAGTGAGCTTGAGTAAATGGATGGCGGAACAAGGTTTAGGAGAGATAACAAAAAGAGAAAATTTATTAAGAGCTACAAAGGAGAGGAAATTGTGGAGAGCCATGATCGCCTATGCCCTGAATGGAAACGGTACATAAAGAAGAAGATCTGTTAGGACAGATTGAAGGCAAGAGGGATAGAGGAAAACAACGCATAACCTACTTAGTGAGCTTGAGTAAATGGATGTCGGAACAAGGTTTAGGAGAGATAACAAAAAGACCAAATTTATTAAGAGCTACAAAGGAGAGGAAATTGTGGAGAGCCATGATCACCTATGCCCTGAATGGAAACGGTACATAAAGAAGAAGATCTGTTAGGACAGATTGAAGGCAAGAGGGATAGAGGAAAACAACGCATAACCTACTTAGTGAGCTTGAGTAAATGGATGTCGGAACAAGGTTTAGGAGAGATAACAAAAAGACCAAATTTATTAAGAGCTACAAAGGAGAGGAAATTGTGGAGAGCCATGATCGCCTATGCCCTGAATGGAAACGGTACATAAAGAAGATCTGTTAGGACAGATTGAAGGCAAGAGGGATAGAGGAAAACAACGCATAACCTACTTAGTGAGCTTGAGTAAATGGATGTCGGAACAAGGTTTAGGAGAGATAACAAAAAGACAAAATTTATTCAGAGCTACAAAGGAGAGGAAATTGTGGAGAGCCATGATCGCCTATGACCTGAATGGAAACGGTACATAAAGAAGAAGATCTGTTAGGACAGATTGAAGGCAAGAGGGATAGAGGAAAACAACGCATAACCTACTTAGTGAGCTTGAGTAAATGGATGTCGGAACAAGGTTTAGGAGAGACAACAAAAAGACCAAATTTATTAAGAGCTACAAAGGAGAGGAAATTGTGGAGAGCCATGATCGCCTATACCCTGAATGGAAACGGTACATAAAGAAGAAGATCTGTTAGGACAGATTGAAGGCAAGAGGGATAGAGGAAAACAACGCATAACCTACTTAGTGAGCTTGAGTAAATGGATGTCGGAACAAGGTTTAGGAGAGATAAGAAAAAGACTAAATTTATTAAGAGCTACAAAGGAGAGGAAATTGTGGAGAGCCATGATCACCTATGCCCTGAATGGAAACGGTACATAAAGAAGAAGATCTGTTAGGACAGATTGAAGGCAAGAGGGAGAGAGGAAAACAACGCATAACCTACTTAGTGAGCTTGAGTAAATGGATGTCGGAACAAGGTTTAGGAGAGACAACAAAAAGACCAAATTTATTAAGAGCTACAAAGGAGAGGAAATTGTGGAGAGCTATGATCGCCTATGCCCTGAATGGAAACGGTACATAAAGAAGAAGATCTGTTAGGACAGATTGAAGGCAAGAGGGATAGAGGAAAACAACGCATAACCTACTTAGTGAGCTTGAGTAAATGGATGTCGGAACAAGGTTTAGGAGAGATAAGAAAAAGACTAAATTTATTAAGAGCTACAAAGGAGAGGAAATTGTGGAGAGCCATGATCACCTATGCCCTGAATGGAAACGGTACATAAAGAAGAAGATCGGTTAGGACAGATTGAAGGCAAGAGGGAGAGAGGAAAACAACGCATAACCTACTTAGTGAGCTTGAGTAAATGGATGTCGGAACAAGGTTTAGGAGAGATAACAAAAAGACAAAATTTATTAAGAGCTACAAAGGAGAGGAAATTGTGGAGAGCCATGATCGCCTATGACCTGAATGGAAACGGTACATAAAGAAGAAGATCTGTTAGGACAGATTGAAGGCAAGAGGGATAGAGGAAAACAACGCATAACCTACTTAGTGAGCTTGAGTAAATGGATGTCGGAACAAGGTTTAGGAGAGATAACAAAAAGACAAAATTTATTCAGAGCTACAAAGGAGAGGAAATTGTGGAGAGCCATGATCGCCTATGACCTGAATGGAAACGGTACATAAAGAAGAAGATCTGTTAGGACAGATTGAAGGCAAGAGGGATAGAGGAAAACAACGCATAACCTACTTAGTGAGCTTGAGTAAATGGATGTCGGAACAAGGTTTAGGAGAGACAACAAAAAGACCAAATTTATTAAGAGCTACAAATGAGAGGAAATTGTGGAGAGCCATGATCGCCTATGACCTGAATGGAAACGGTACATAAAGAAGAAGATCTGTTAGGACAGATTGAAGGCAAGAGGGATAGAGGAAAACAACGCATAACCTACTTAGTGAGCTTGAGTAAATGGATGTCGGAACAAGGTTTAGGAGAGATAACAAAAAGACAAAATTTATTCAGAGCTACAAAGGAGAGGAAATTGTGGAGAGCCATGATCGCCTATGACCTGAATGGAAACGGTACATAAAGAAGAAGATCTGTTAGGACAGATTGAAGGCAAGAGGGATAGAGGAAAACAACGCATAACCTACTTAGTGAGCTTGAGTAAATGGATGTCGGAACAAGGTTTAGGAGAGACAACAAAAAGACCAAATTTATTAAGAGCTACAAAGGAGAGGAAATTGTGGAGAGCCATGATCGCCTATGCCCTGAATGGAAACGGTACATAAAGAAGAAGATCTGTTAGGACAGATTGAAGGCAAGAGGGATAGAGGAAAACAACGCATAACCTACTTAGTGAGCTTGAGTAAATGGATGTCGGAACAAGGTTTAGGAGAGATAAGAAAAAGACTAAATTTATTAAGAGCTACAAAGGAGAGGAAATTGTGGAGAGCCATGATCGCCTATGACCTGAATGGAAACGGTACATAAAGAAGAAGATCTGTTAGGACAGATTGAAGGCAAGAGGGATAGAGGAAAACAACGCATAACCTACTTAGTGAGCTTGAGTAAATGGATGTCGGAACAAGGTTTAGGAGAGACAACAAAAAGACCAAATTTATTAAGAGCTACAAAGGAGAGGAAATTGTGGAGAGCCATGATCGTCTATGCCCTGAATGGAAACGGTACATAAAGAAGAAGATCTGTTAGGACAGATTGAAGGCAAGAGGGATAGAGGAAAACAACGCATAACCTACTTAGTGAGCTTGAGTAAATGGATGTCGGAACAAGGTTTAGGAGAGATAAGAAAAAGACTAAATTTATTAAGAGCTACAAAGGAGAGGAAATTGTGGAGAGCCATGATCACCTATGCCCTGAATGGAAACGGTACATAAAGAAGAAGATCTGTTAGGACAGATTGAAGGCAAGAGGGAGAGAGGAAAACAACGCATAACCTACTTAGTGAGCTTGAGTAAATGGATGTCGGAACAAGGTTTAGGAGAGACAACAAAAAGACCAAATTTATTAAGAGCTACAAAGGAGAGGAAATTGTGGAGAGCCATGATCGCCTATGCCCTGAATGGAAACGGTACATAAAGAAGAAGATCTGTTAGGACAGATTGAAGGCAAGAGGGATAGAGGAAAACAACGCATAACCTACTTAGTGAGCTTGAGTAAATGGATGTCGGAACAAGGTTTAGGAGAGATAAGAAAAAGACTAAATTTATTAAGAGCTACAAAGGAGAGGAAATTGTGGAGAGCCATGATCACCTATGCCCTGAATGGAAACGGTACATAAAGAAGAAGATCTGTTAGGACAGATTGAAGGCAAGAGGGAGAGAGGAAAACAACGCATAACCTACTTAGTGAGCTTGAGTAAATGGATGTCGGAACAAGGTTTAGGAGAGACAACAAAAAGACCAAATTTATTAAGAGCTACAAAGGAGAGGAAATTGTGGAGAGCCATGATCGCCTATGCCCTGAATGGAAACGGTACATAAAGAAGAAGATCTGTTAGGACAGATTGAAGGCAAGAGGGATAGAGGAAAACAACGCATAACCTACTTAGTGAGCTTGAGTAAATGGATGTCGGAACAAGGTTTAGGAGAGGTAACAATAAGACAAAATTTATTAAGAGCTACAAAGGAGAGGAAATTGTGGAGAGCCATGATCGCCTATGCCCTGAATGGAAACGGTACATAAAGAAGAAGATCTTTTAGGACAGATTGAAGGCAAGAGGGATAGAAGAAAACAACGCATAACCTACTTAGTGAGCTTGACTAAATGGATGTCGGAATAAGGTTTAGGAGAGATAACAAAAAGACAACATTTATTAATAGCTACAAAGGAGAGGAAATTTTAGTGATCCGCTACGTCCTGAATGGACACGGCACATAAAGAGGAGGAATTGTGATCGTGAATTAATATTTTTTGGGTTCTGATTGAAACTCAGAAAACCATCGTTTGATCCAGCGAACTTCGCAGGAAGCAGGGCTCCATTTCTCTTTTTTAACGAAGAGATGTTCTTTTGTTTAAAAAAAAAACAAAAATAGGTTTGCTCGCCATATGTGGAGAGATTGCCCAGCATTATTGCCATATAAGACGATGGATATCACATAGTAATTAAGCACTCTTAATATCTATCATGAAATACTTTTTTTTCTTCACTTTGGTTTCCCTGATTCCTCATCCGAAATAGAAAACAAGTTACATTCCCAATCCATAGCGTATGAGAAAACCACATTTACCTGTATTCTGTTTTCTTCTAGGGAGATTGCAATATTTTACGGTGCCAGTTTAAATATTTCGGAATTGTTTTAACAGACGATTTGAAAATGTGACACCTAAATGCGAAGTTGCAACGAATAGCAAAAAAAAAAAAAAAAAAAATGATTTCAAAAACTCAGCAAAGTATTAAGAAACAGGTAAGTTTCGCTAGAAACAAAGAAAATCGGACCGAACTGTTATGATAATGAATGCGGAAAAATATCCTCACAGATTTAATTTTATTTTTTACGGTTTATCAACCTTTTGAGGGTTATTTAAGGTCGAAACATATTTTGGATTTTAAGAATAATTCTTTTTTTGTATTAATAATTACTTTAAATGATCTTCCCTGATACAAATACTACTATTTAACCCGTAGCTGGGGTAGAAGATATTGGATTCATACGTTTCCCAAGAGTATTTGTGCGTAAGCGAATACAATAAACCCGACTGGAAATCGAACTTGACTTTCCTATCTCTTTCCCTATCCATTGCATCCCCCGTACATGCGCACAGATGAAGAAAAAACTGGAGGCAACAGAAATGTCGTTCTACAGAAAGATGCTGAGAATTCCAGGGATGGAGCGCGAAAACAACGAGGAAGTCTTAAGAAAAATGGATACAAAAAGGAAATAATCAGGAAGAAACAGCTGGAAGTTCTTTGACACATAATGAGGAATGAGGGCTTGGAAAATTTAACACACCTAAGACATATTGAAGAAAAAGTAGATGGGGGAATCCACCTACTTGACGAGCTTGTGTGAATAGATGGCGGAACGGTGGATGAGCGATGGCAGAAAGACAAACATTACTCAGAACGACATAGAAAGTTGTGGAGAGCTATAATCTACTACGTCCTGAAGGAACAGGGCTCATAGAAGTCGAAGAAGAAGGTTAGTTTAGGTCTAACGACACTTCAACCTATTCTGGGTGATTTAATGTCGAATATCCGTTTTCTTTTCTTTGACTTGCATCCGAGATTGCAAGCTACAGATGTTTTTAAAAGTAAATTCCTACATGTGTAGGTGAGCGCGTGTTCAAGTATATTTGTTTAGGCGTGTGCATTATAAAGTAAACATGGTTGCTAGCAAGTTTATCTTGTTAGTAATGAGATCTGTAACAAAGTTAAACTAAAGGATGTCCGGAACAGGTATTTCTTGTAAACAATAAAACATCTACAATTTCTCAACATCTCTAATGCCATTCAATTGTCTCCCACCCCCCACCATAAAATGGTCCTTATATCTCTATTTGTGGTTACGACATGCAGAATTCTGCAGGCAGTCTACTGGGTACCGATTACTAAAATGGTACTTATTTCTAAAGGGTGTTCAAATAATTTGAACCGATTTTAAATGTGAATTAAGTTTAAGCGTCTAATGATTTTTTTCTTTTTCTTTCACATTAGGCGGAAATTTGGAAGATATTATTTTTCACACATAATTGCCATGACTTAAATAACATGACCCAATAGAGAAATAAATAAATTTTCACCAATAACACTGATTTATTTACTGCTGACTTTGGTCCGTCTTAATGAAACACCCTTAATATAATTTAAATGGTGATTTTCCGAACAGGCAAGATTTTTCAATTAGTAGAAAATCATAAAGTAATCAATAATATAAATTCATATACTTATAAAATAGTTTTCTGACATTCCTGGTCTCTGTAAATCCAGGGCCAAGCGATATCTGACTCGTCATCATAATACTCTCTTCCCACTTCCCTTTCCCTTACAATTTAACTCTGTGACCCTCTAACTTGAGTGGCTCTTGGGCCTTGTATTGGGCGAACTATCATAAATAAAAAAAACTTGCATCTTATAAATCTCTCTGCCTTTTTATTAAATCTATCTGTCTATCTATCTTTTTTCTTTTTCTTTTTTAATCGAGTTCACCCCAAGCAAGGCAGTAAAGCCACTAAGATACAAGGGGGTTACTGGGTATGGATGAATTAGAAAACAGAAACATTTCTAAGAGCGAGAACAATTGCATTTAAATTTTTAAAGATTAAAGTTGACTGGAAAGTATAGATCCGGAAGTTCTACAAGCAAGAAGTGCGAGAAAAGAAACTGTTAGCATAGAACTTGCGGTTAGATCTCGCCAATCAACTTACATTGCTGAGACCTCGTTGCCATTCTAGACCTGCACTTAAATTCATAAGGTCTTGGTAAGATAGTGAAGAGCTCATCCGAACGTATTTATAAAAAATCCACAGGGTGGCAACTTTACGGCAGTGGGAAAGCGATTGAAGCCGAGATGCCAGATGTGAACCAATAATATTGCTGATTCTTCTGTGGATTTTTATCAAGGATCTCTAGATATATAGCAGGTGCACCGGGCCATAAGTAGTAGCGATATTCTAAGCAGGACGAATAGTAGACTTATAGATATGTATGGCAGATTCTGGAGAGAAAATTACCTCGTCCGACACAGTGAACCAACTTTCTAAGCAACTGACCTAGCAATCGATTTAATATAGTCTGTACACTTCATGTGAGCCGAGAAGGCGCAGTGAGTCACTCTCCTGGAGGTGAGCATCAGCCATGTTGATGGAAGGCAGAAAGAAGCTATTATTATTATTATTATTATTATTATTATTATTACTATTATTATTATTATTACTTTTATTATTATTATCATTATTATTATTATTACTATTATTATTATTATTACTTTTATTATTATTATTATCATTATTATTATTATTACTATTATTATTATTATTACTACTTTTATTATTATTATTATTATTATTATTGTGCTCGTTGTTTTTACAAATTTCACTTCATGTGAGCCGAGAAGTCACTCTCCTGGAGGTGAGCATCAGCCATGTTGATGGAAGGCAGAAAGAAGCTATTATTATTATTGTTATTATTATTATTATTATTACTACTATTATTATTATTATTATTATTATTATTATTATTACTTTTATTACTTTTATTATTATTATTATCATTATTATTATTATTATTACTTTTATTATTATTATTATTATTATTATTATTATTATTATTATTGTGCTCGTTGTTTTTACAAATTTCCAGTATTTACTTTTTGGTTGAACTCCTCACCAAAAGACATACATGTTAGAATTATTGATAAAACGGATGGAACAATATCTTGGTGGCTACTGGTAGAAATCACCTTCGCAGTTTGTGACCTGCTGGAGTCTCAACAAAAGTTTTTGATGTTTAGGTTTGGATTATCGGTAGCCAAATTAATTTTTGAAGGCATACGTGGGAGCTTTAGTTCAAGAAGAAGTCAAGCACTTCTTGAACCAACACAGTACCCCTTCATATTCAGCAAAGAAATCTAACGAATATATAAATATGCGTTTTAGGGTAACACTTGTAAAGCTTGTTCGTCCAAAAAATAACCCGATAGAAAACTTGTGGATAATTCTGCAGATGAAGGTTTATATTAGTGGAACTTTTGATGAAAATCTGAATGCAGTATAATTTGTTTCATATGAAGAAATACGACATTTTTAAAACTAGCTTTTGAATATGGTGGACACATTTCACTTTAATGTTGTAAAATCCTCGTCTTCATTATAAAACTATTTTTAATTTTTGTTCTAAAGATTTGATTTTGTGAATTTTTCTCATTTTCTGTAATTATAATTTTTAATTACTCAAATGTTTCTTGGAGTTTCAGTAATGATAATTGTAAACTTAGCTGTTTCAAGAAACATTTGGCTTTCATTGATCAAACATTTAGCGTTTCTGTCGGTCGAAACTGATAAAATATTTTCTTAAAGCATTTTTCAGAAAATTACATTTCTCGACCACTGCTATGGTTTTTTCTAGTATTGATTGGAGTGTCTTTCAAACGTTTTGTTTTGGTTGTGTTAATGAAAGTTAACAACTTTAACACTGTTTACCATGCATTCCTATAGTAAAATGCTTTTCAGTAGAATCCTATATTAACGATAATTGTAAATATCTGTCTATATTTCTGAGAAGTACATTATTTACATTATTCGGACTATTGTCCTCATCTTTGTCGACATATTTATTACAACGTTTCGGCCGTTGTACGCTCCGACCTTCTTCAGGTGGTTGGAATGTCGAACTGAGCCATTATTTCGCTCACTGGGGTAGACTGTTCTAGTTCCACGGGCCAGGATGTCAGTTATAGATAATTGTAAAATTCTGCTGTTTCTACACGGAAAACGTTTAGCAATCATTGACTAAACAGTTAGTGCTACTATTGTTGGAAATTCATAAAATCTTACTAAAATAGTTTTTCTAGGAAATTGGCCTTGTATATTCCACTCACTGTTATCTAGTGTGAAAAGTCAACATCATGATTATATGATTATTTTTTTCTAGTGTTATCCATTTTAGTTGTTGCCGCAGTTGGAAGTGCCTCCTATTCGTTTCCACGTAATCCAGAGCAGATACAAGGAGCTGGACAGCACTGATGGATAGAGCAAGTCATCAGCTACAAAACACTATATTTTTATACGGTTGTTGTAACCGTATAAAAATATAGTGACTATGGATTTCGTTAACGAGGAGTGAGAGTTTTGCATGCCACGCCCGTAAATCTGGCTTGTCGCACAGGAAAGCCTGCCCTTCTCTTTCCCAAGATGTCATGAAGATTTAAACATTAAAAATCATCCTCATCTTTGTCGCCATATTTATCACAACATTTCGGCCGTTGTACTCTCTGGCCTTCGTCAATGTCGAACTGAACCCTTTATTTCGCTCACTGGGGTAGACTGTTCTAGTTCCATGTCTAATAGATGTCAGTTATCAGTTATCTCCTGTTAATTTCCCTCTCCATGTTCTCCACAGCCTTAACCAGGTATTGGACTCACATTCTTTGGGCCCTGTCACTGGATCTAACTAACGCGTTTATCCACTGTGCCATGTGTCCTTGAGGAGATCTGTGTATGAATTTCTGGGTATTATAAACTTAATGTCTTCAGCAAATATTTTTTTTACAAGTGCTCATATTACAATATTTGCTGTTATCATTGCATGATTTTTTACCAGAGCTCCTATTGCAATTTTCGTTGTTATTATCGCTTTTCTCTGCACTCCTTATTACTGGTTCCCATGTTGTATTCATTTCTATGCTTGGGCGGCTCAGGAGATTTTTGTGGCCTAGCATATGTGCTGATTCCTTATGTTTACGAATTTTCCAATGATGTTAAAAAAGAAGTTGAAGAGACATGGCATTAAAATAATTTTACCAATTCCCAATTCATTTAAGGCTGACAACATATATAAAGAATCGGAAGTAAAAATAAAATATCTTTTATTTTTCTTGAACTTTCTTTTATATAACTAATACTTATTCACATTTTCTGGCCGATACAATGAGAATACTCCATTAATGTTAACTTTTTTGTTTTCGTTTATTTCGTATTTTGGTTTGCGATTCTTTCTAAAGTCTACTTCAACTCTATACTTCTAACGTCTCCACCTGAACTCTGAATTTTGATTAACTAATTTATTTATCTACTTATTTATTTATTTTTCTTCCTTCTCAATAGAAGTAGATACGTTTGCCTATCGCTTGCTTCACACTCCTCTCTGGTCTTTTGAAAAGGAGTAGAGATTTATCCCTTGTTTCCTCTTTAGGATTGGGTTTCCAGTTCCTTCTAAAGTCTACTTCAACTATATACTTCTAACGTCTCCACTTGAACTCTGAAATTTGATTTACTAATTATTTATTTATTTATTTTTAATTTTTTCTCCTCAATAGGTGTTGATAAGTTTGCCTGTCACCCGGTTCATACCCCTTCCCGGTTTTTTTTGAAGATGAGTACATGTTTATAGCTTGTTACCTGTTTAGCATTGAGTTTTCGGTTCCTTCTAAAGTCTACTGAATCTCCATACCTCTAATGACTCTGCTTGAACTCTGAAATTTTATTTATTAATTATTATTATTTTAAATATGAAAATATAAGGCGAGACCAATTTTTAAACATTCAAGCAATTATTTATTAGGAAAATTGATTGATACGTTTTCTGCGGCATATCAACCCCTTTTACGTTAGTTAAAAACTGAAACTATTTCTTTTTAGATTGTAAGAATTTTTCTTTGTAGATAATAATATTTTACTGAAACTAGTTTTACAAGTACACCCATAGCTGGAGGAGAAGAGATGGATTCATACCTTTTCCAAAAGTATTTGCACGCAAGTGAATACAAAGAATCCAAGCGGAATTGGAACTCGGTTCACCGATTGACAATTCCAAGCCATTATCTATTACACCACCCGCACATCTAAGCTTACAGCTCCTGGTATTGCCAAGACGTCACTCATGTAGGCACTGACTAGACGTTGCTTAACTTTGGTGATCTTACGGGAACAGGTGTTTGAACGTGGTGTGTTCCTAAGCCTAGTATGAAGTAGGCAGATAATTTAAAAAAAACTAATAAAAAAACAATATTCGAGGCATGGACGAATGGTAGACCTATAAATATGTAAGATAGATTCATACAAGAAAAGGTCTCTAGCACGACACTGAGAACCTACATTCCTCGCCAAAGAAAGCATAAACGGTAAGACATAGTTATGTCGGTTAGTTAAAGCAAGAAAAATAGTTTTAGATTGCAAGTATTGTTTTCTTTCTGGTGGGGGGAATAATAATGGTTTAGTGATACAAATCTCACTAATTAATCCATAGCTGGGGAGAGAAAAGGTGGATTCATAGATTTCCCAAGAGTATTTGCGCACAAGTGAATATAACGAACCCAAGGGCAATTGGAACTCGGCTCTCCGATTAACTTTTCCGATTCATTGTACATTACAAAACTCGCACGTCCAAGCTAACAGCATCTTGTATTTCCAAGAGGTCACCGGTTTAGGTACTGACTAGGATCGACGTTGCTTAACTTTGGTGATCTTACGGGCACAGGTGTTTCAACGTTTTGTGTCCCTATGTGTAAAATGAAAACGTTAGGCAGGTAATTTTTAAAAACTAAACCTCATGACAGAGTATGAAATTGTGAGGCGTGCTAAGTTTTTTTAACAACTTTTTGGTAAAACACCTTCCTTGATATGAAGTGGGTAAAAGTTTAAAACACCAAAACCTTATGTTTAGTTTCAACTAGCGACATTTAGAGTGTTTTAACTTTCCAAAATTGCCCATATCGATCAAAGTTTAATATTTATTAAGGCGGCACTTTGGGGTGGGGTCTCTTTATTTATTTGCTTTTATCCGATGAATTTTATCATCTTTTCGTAAGATGTAAATTTGTCCACCGTATCAGATGAAATCGGCCAGACCATGTTGACATTTGCACACGATGAAATGCCAACAGATCACTGACAACACTTATTTCTCTTCTGACCTTCTCATGTTTTACTCAAGTTTTACGACTTCCTTTTCTTTTCTTTTTTTAAACAATTTATATTCATGTTGATTTAGTGGGGGTCTTTTTGTTTTTTTCAATTTATTTTTTGTCAAAGATTTGTTGTTTGCCCTTTCATTGTAATCACCAGGTGGCATTTCAGAATAAGTAGGAGAAAAAGAAGGCGAAAATATTCAGGAGCTTTTGTAAACCGAACATATGCCATTTCAAATTGATGCAGAAAAGAGCAGTTCTCTGCAATATTTGATCGATGTCAAAAATAAATTTTTTCTCAAATTGCTTAAATTATGTGGCGTAAATCATTAGACTATCTATCTATCTATCTATCTATCTATCTATCTATCTATCTATCTATCTATCTATCTATCTATCTATCTAACTATCTATACTTGTTCATATCTATCTATCTATCTATCTATACCTGTTCATATCTATCTATCTATCTATCTATCTATCTATCTATCTATCTATCTATCTATCTATCTATACCTGTCCATATCTATCTATCTATCTATCTATCTATCTATCTATCTATCTATCTATACCTGTTCATATCTATCTATCTATCTATCTATCTATCTATCTATCTATCTATCTATCTATCTATCTATCTATTCCTGTTCATATCTATCTATCTATCTATCTATCTATCTATCTATCTATCTATCTATCTATCTATCTATCTATCTATCTATCTATACCTGTTCATATCTATCTATCTATCTATCTATCTATCTATCTATCTATCTATATATCACAATCTTAAAGAACTAGTTTATTTCAACCAATTATTTCGAAATGAGGTGTCAGAATTTGATCATTTAGATTCCCTTTCTAATATCTAACTTTTCTTTATCTATATAATGTCATTTATATTTGAATATTCTTCATCTATAACTGTTTTTGTAATAAAGCAGACTGATAAAAAGTCTAGGATCAGTGTAGTATATGTGCACTCAATGTAACTTGTTGTTTACACAAGCTAAAGAACAATGTCTTCTTTTTGTTTACATTGGTTGGAACCATAACACCAACGAGTTTGGCAAAGCTTAAGAAAATATCTAATTTTTATTTTAATTTGCACTGTAATTGAAATATATTCAGTTTTTCATTCAGATATTCCCAATAAAAAGTATTTTGTTGTTATTTGGTTTATTTCTTAATTTTTTACAATGAAAACAGAACAGTAAATGTTAATGTTTCTCATCGTTGAAAATCGAGTGCTCTATTATTCATAATATTACGTTATCATAATATTCATAATATAAATTATATTATGTTATCATAATATTACGTTATCATAATATGCATAATATTACGTCATCATGATATTACGTAATCATAACACACCTAATATTACGTTATAAGATACATAATATTACGTTATCATAATATTCATTATATTACGTTATCATAATATTACGTTATCATAATATGCATAATATTACGTTATCATAATATTACGTAATCATAATATTCATAATACTACGTTATAAGATGCATAATATTACGTTATCATAATATTCATAATATCACGTTATCATAATATTACGTAACCATAATATGCATAATATTACGTTATCATAATATTGCGTAACCACAATATGCATAATATTACGTTATAAGATCCATAATATTACGTTGTCGTAATATTCATGTTATCACATTTCCTTCTATTGTAAGTTGAAAGAAATTTGTATGGCACTTATAAATCCATTTTAGAATATCACAATTTTGTCATAAACAAGTGCCGTACAAATTTGCTTCTTTGTGACTTTTATCATCATCAGTATTACTTTCTTGGCTGCGACAATCGTCTCCAAGACAACGCAGCCATCTACCTGTCAACAAAGCCTTCAGGAGAGACAATTCTTAAACGATGCTAATCGGATTGTAAAATGTCCCGACTAGGTGACCGATTGGAAGGAAGAATCGATTTTAAGGATCAGTTAAAATATAAAAGCAGGAATAGAAGATAATTAAACAAAGCAGAGGTAAAAATAAAGGCCGTAAAATAAGAATGTCCAGAACAGAGATGGATAATGTCTTAGATGCGCTAATTACTTCGGTTTTGACGACATACAGCAATTTCTGTTAACACAAAGGTTTTAAACCTTCTAGTTCAGACACTGGAGCTGATTGCGGAAAAGTCTCTTTCTTGGAGCGCGTACATGTGTGCGTATTTATGGTTTCAATGCAAAAGATGTTTCTTTTAGACAATATGTTTTATATAAATTCATAGCATCATCAAAGAGGTTTCTCTGTATTAAAAAGACAAAACTTATTGCCTTTCATCTGATTTAAGAATTCCATAATCTCGTCAGACCGAGACTTTCACACTGAAGTCATGGCTAGCTCCAAACCTGTTCAGAAAGATCTAAATTGCCAGCTCTATGCAGCCAATCATCAGATCAATCATTAGATCAATGATTAGAAATAACTTTCTACAATTGAAGCCTGTAAGTCTTATCGAGGACCATCTTTCTTTGAAACACTTGAGCTATCGCTACAGGATCCTAAATAACCTCACCAAATAATAGAAACCACGCCAATTGAGGGCATTTCAACAGCAGCAGCAACGACTAAGATGGATTGGACATGTGACACGAAGAGAAAATAATCAAGATGTTGACGTTCTATACGGCTTCAAACAAAAGGTTAGGAAGGAAGTTTATATATTATTAGTCTTACAGGAATATTACGAAACGCCAAAAAGAGAGAGGATGGAATCTAGTAAATATTAAGCATACTACAGAAATGACTTCTGTCTTCTCAGGAGATTATGTCAAGAAGTGTAATGGAATCGGTGGATCGACTGGAAAGCAAAGAATTAGCAGCTTCATGGGTCTTGGCGAAGACCACACTCTTCGAACCTTGTGAACTGGCGCTACAGAATCATAAACAACGAACTGTACCAGATAAGAGAAACTACAGCACTTGAGGACTTTCAACAGCAGTAACGACTAAAATGGATATCACATGTTACCCGGAGAGTAAATAATAACATAATCAAGGTGTAGACGTTCCACACAACTACAAATAAAAGACTGGGAAGGAAACTTCCATCGATACTGGAGAAAGCGTATACATATATATATATATATATATATATATATATATATATATATATATATATATATATATATATATATATATATATATATGTATATATTCATACATGTTTGGTTAAATAATATCGAGAATCATATAAATATGATAGACAGAACATGTCGATATTATTTAACTAAAAATATTTAAAAGAACTATTGCTGCCGAATATACGCCTTTTTCAAACACACACACACACACGTACACACACACACACACACACACACACACACACATATATATATATATATATATATATATATATATATATATATACTATACAGTAGAATCCCTCATATCCGGAAACCTTCATGTACGGAATCCGTTATATCCGGAATGCCTCATATCCGGAATCCCGTATATCCGGACATGATTTTTATGTAGATATTTGGGTGATATGTAACTGATTTCAAATTTCTGTTTTTCAGGAAACTTACTTTGGATAATTGCTTATGATAAGATTTCACCCTGATGGCTTGTATTGGTGCAAAAGATGATGGGAATAAGAGGAAAAAAAACAACTACTTAGGAGTTATCGAAAAAGTGGAAATTTTAAACAGAATAGACTCTGTTGAAAATTCATTGTAACTAATGGCCGATTTCAACATAGGAAAGTCAACATTGAATGATATAAAATCTTACATCTTCGTTACATTATTTGTTTTTCATATGTGTCATACTTAATTTAATGAATTTTCATTAACATTACATAATTTATTTCTTTTTTCTGGAAATAATTTCCGTTATATTTCACTCACCATTTGCTTATTTTGTTTACTATAAAACATAGAAAACCTGATTTCAGTTT
>OZ038498.1:2917500-2930000 GCA_964036315.1 Acanthosepion esculentum | reverse complement strand
TATGTCAATAGTTTCACTAACAGGGACATTGGTAACATCAAGTGAAGCTATGATTTCATTGTCGGGTTTTTCACTTTTTAGGATTTGGATTACTTCTAATGTTGACGTAACACTATATTTACTATGAAGGTAGGGAGTAATGAGTTGGTTAATGTATTTTGTTAGTTGATATACAGGAGTTGGAATTTGCGATATGATAGGACGGAGAGGATAGTTAGGTTTATGTGTTTTTATAGTGCCGTATATGTAACCAGGCCTATAATCACCAACAATTTTAGGGAGTTTTAAAGAGTTCTGTTCAGCATTATTAGCATTGATGAGTTTATTAAGCTCTTATTTTAGTTGGTTGGTCGGGTTCATATTGAGTTTTTAAATTTTATGTGATCATGGAGTATGTTGTCAAGTTTTTTGTTATAATCTAATTTGTTTAGAAGGACGAAAATGTTGGTCTTGTCAGCTTTTTTTACAATTATGTCAGGGTGGTTGCGTCGTTCTTGTGCAGCAATTTTGAGTTGTTTAGTAAGTATTTTTGAGGAATTTCGGCTTTTATCATGCCGATCCTTGAGTGCCTCGGCCTTAAGTCATATGTATAGATAGATGCAACCTTTTAAAAATTCTTTACAAATCTGTATATATATATATATATATATATATATATATATATATATATATATATATATATATATATATATATATATATATATATATGTGTGTGTGTGTGTAATTTAGCAATATTTATTTCGATATCATTTTCAAATAAAAAGTCTTATTAGAAAATATGAGAAAATTCAAAAGAAATATGCAGGACGATGTTGTCTTTAACATTCAACACAACATGTTTAAAATGTATATATATATATATATATATATATATATATATATATATATATATATATATATATATATAGATGCAACCTTTTAAAAATTCTTTACAAATTTTATATATATATATGTATATATATATATGTATGTATGTATATATATATATACATATATATATATATATATAGATACAACCTTTTAAATATTCTTTACAAATCTTTATATATATACATATATATATATATATGTATGTATATATATATATATATATATATATATATATATATATATATATATATATATATATATAGATGCAACCTTTTAAATATTCTTTACAAATCTTTATCTATCTATCTATCTATATATATAGAGAGATAGATAGATAGATAGATAGATAGATAGATAGATAGAGAGAGAGAAAGAGAGAGATTTGTAAAGAATTTTTTAAAAGTGACATCTATAAATTTGTTTTATATTGCTGACTAAATATTTCTGTAATTATTAGTATATTCATTTGTAATATAGTCGATAAAATCGGACAGAATTTATCTGATATTTGTTTACAGGGTAAAGATGACAAGGCAGAGGGAATCTATTCCCTCGTAACTTATCTCTTCCATCAGATTAATGTGACATACGTCGATGCCATGATATATTCTGCAGCGTTTTCTGAGCAGACTTCAATAAAACTCGGGTTTCATCGGGAATCGAAAATCGTCGATTATATTTTGCCGTGTTCCTTTTAGAAAATCGAAAGCAAAACGTTAACAGTTAATTGGGTTAATAGCCGTGTGGTTTTAATTGTCGCCATTTGGTATCGATTTCTAAGGCAAATCAATGTTTCCTGGATATTTAGTTATCGCTGCCCAGTTGGCTAAATTTATGCAAATAGCGTATACAAATAAATCACCCTGTAACCCTCACCATTCACTACGCCTTTCCCCTGTCTCTCCTACTCCATCTACTATATAATCTATCTATCTATCTATCTATCTATCTATCTATCTATCTATCTATCTATCTGGGTTCTGTTCACATCTATCTATCTATCTATCTATCTATCTATCTATCTATCTATCTATCTATCTATCTATAAAGAATTAATTAAGTTATTATTAGTGGATACTCGTATTTAAAATAGACGCCCTATTTTTATTTAAAATTTTTTAAAACCTTGTGTATTACGTCTATCAACCTGCGCATTGGAAAATCTTAAAGAAAATGCGCTCTCTGACAGGTATCCAATCTGTTTTTCCCGCTATATCCAGCGTGATTTACCGCTCGGCTACAGAGAGCGTCACCGTTCATCAAGGCTATATTTATAAGGAAAGCGAACTTCCATATTCAGATATTTTTCTCCAAAAGCCCCTATTTATCTAGTTTCGGATCCGAAACGTAAACAAAGCAATTTCTAAAGATTTAATCTGACACTTTTATTATTTCAAAATGAAAACCGGACGTCTATTGAAAATACGCATATCCATTAAAATAACGAGCGAGCATCTTGCAGTGGTTGAAATGCAGGTGAAATGTTGCTGTGGCACGTTGTCTAAAAATTTAAAAAATGAAATAAGGAATATATTGGTGTATTATGCAAAAGTGTTTGATAAAGTACGTCACAAAGAACTATTTGAACTGCTAGGGAAGCTTGATTTATTTGGGAAGGATATTCGAATAATGCAGAACTTATACTGGAAGCAAACCGCCTGCATACGGAAAGAGCAGGCATGGTGGAATAATGGATAACAGCTCGGATTGAGGAATCGGAGTGCCGAGTTCGAATTCCAGTCAAATCCATGACCTTCACTTACGTGCTAATACACTTGGGAAAGGTATGAATCCTCTTCTTCTCCCCCCCAGCTATGGGTAAATGGTAGAACAGAGCGGGTTCTATGGCAACTGGTCTACCGCAGAAAGAAATGGCAACCTACTGCGGGGAAAATCTGCCTCGTCAGTCATATATCGAAAGATAGATGATCGCCTAAACGTATTTCACGCATGGCACATAAGTGAAATTTATAAAAAAATGAGAAGGGTATAAGACAACGATGTGTCTTATTCAAACTTTATCGTAAAGTGATCTTCAAAGAATTAATCCTACCAGGATTTATTATTGTTAATTTTATATAAATAACACATTGTTGATAGCAGGCAGAGAAAGGAAACTGCATGAACTCCTAAAGAAGGTAGTGAAGGACTAAGCCTGGAGTGCAAAAAAACAGAATGTCTGCTTGTCAGCTAAAGCCGAACTTGCAAATTATAAAGAGATAACAAAATGAAGCAAGTACAAAATGATAATAGGAAGTCTTTTAACAGAGGATTGAAAATGTGGCTTCGAAATAAGAAGGAGCAAGGTGTTTTCCAAAAGCTAAGCAAAGTATTAAGAAACTGGAAATTTTCGTTAGAAACAAAGAAAAAAATACTGAACAAGAGGTATTCAAGCCTTACTGAAAGGCATCGACCGGAGATTGAACTCGGCTCGCCAATTTTATTTTTCGCGTTGATAACGGTTTTAATATTCGACGAAGAGCGTGTTAGAAACAAATTGTCATATCAGAAAAAAACGAATAACTACCGACACTGAGGTTCGAGCGTGACACTGTGGATTTTTGAATATATGTTTTCCGCCAGGTGTATAAATAAGTGTCAGGCTACTGACTGAGGTGATTATTGAGTGACTATTGAATGGAACTATCCAGTCGAATTAGTGTGAATTATTGTGTGTCAGTGATTTGGGTTTTGATTTAGGATTTACCGGACCTTAAGCCGAGCCGCGTTACTAACAAGGTCTTCACTGAAATGGTTAATTATCTTTGGTTGGCTTATTTTTTTGTTCTTGTTTAATTTTTATCGGCGGTTGTAATTAAATACTATTTTATTTTAACATTGAAGTCTTGAGTTAGACTTAATTATTTACGGGCACCGTACGTCACAAAACAAATGAATCAACATTATTTTTCTGGTGATAGAAGACACCAAAGAAAAGTAGAAATAACTTTTGAGTAAACAAATATATTTTTGGTCAGATTTTTCTTCAACAACATCAACAACCAGCAAGCAGGAATAATATGCGCGCAACATAACAAACATGTTTTTTATTACGCACTTCTCACTTTCGATGAAGCCTCAGGAATGTATCTTATTCGTAAGTATGTCAGTGCATATGTACCGGGAATAAAAAAACGAACAAAAACGAAAACACTGCCAAGCCTTGAAAGACCTCAAAAGTGCTTACACGACCTTGTGGGTGATGAGTTCTTCTCTACCCTGCAGCCCTTATGCAACAAACGAATCTTCGTCAGCCTTTTTTACTATATCGCTATGACGATGTCAGATCTTCGGACGAGTTTCACCCTTGTGCATATCAATTGAAACAACTGCTTTAGTTTCCTTTCTTTCGCCATACGGTCAGTTTTAGAGCCGCTGGAGTGGCAGGGTGTAATCTATTTTTTCCTCAGATTAGGTCGTTTGCATTGGTGTGCGGTAATATGAATCTATATTCGGGGTCTATATTTATTGAGGGGTCTCTCCTTTTCACACAAATGGACTCACCCAAGGTATACATATGCTACTACCTGTGAATACCCGAACAGTCAAGTAGGAGTCGAGACGGAACGACAGAAGAGTAGTAGAGTTCAGTAGTAGTAGAGTAAGTCACACACAAAGACGGCAGCAAGCGTCACAGTTAACGAGCACGTAGACTCAGTAAGGAGTCATACCGCGATACTTCAATACCAAGGCTGCATATATATATTAGTGCTACTAACCCGCATTCCTGGATCTACTAATCCGTATTACCAGTTTGTATTATTACGTTAATACATTTATTTTCCTTATCAATTCCTGGTGTTTGTTATTCATTGACATCGGATTCATCCCGGAATCCACAACAATAATGAAATTTGTTTGGCCTTGAAAAATATGGCGTCATCCGTAATTGTATCAGATTTTTATCACGCCCAGATACTATTGTCTCGACTGACGATTACTTGTCCTACGTTACTCCAAGGAAGCGTACGAAAATTGTAACGCTGTACGAACACAATGGCAAGCCTTTCCAGTGAGAAAATCAATGTACTATAGAATGGCCCGGAAAATCTGCTGATTTAAATCCAATCGATAATCTGTGATCAATCTGCAAGGAACGACTTCGTGGAATGGACATACGAAGTGCTAATATGTGCACTGGGTCATGTTTCATTGGAAAAATACGAAGAAAAATTAAATAATAACGAAATTTTTTTTTTGTTTCAATTAATTTGCACAAGGGTGTACATTTCTTAGTTGCACCAGCTTGGACGTTCACAGCTGGCACCTCCTCACCATGCCAGACCATCACCATTATCCTCGTGTTTCTTTGATAAAGAGCAAGTTTCATTAAGATGGCATCTTTCCCAAAATTGTTGCTTTGTGGAACAGACTCCCGAGAGGATGCTTCTCTGACAACTACAATCTTGGTCTTTCATCAACCGATAATTGTCTTATACGTTCACATAATATGCATTTCTTAATCCCCACCCCTTACAACAATCTTACTCAGTACCCCTCCACCTTGTGTGACTCTGGGGCTTTGTATTGCGTGAACTAACAGTAAACGAAAAAAAAAGTTTTTTTTACCTGGGTTCGAGCGTCTATATCTAGCGCTGATGATAAATACGCAACTATCTCTGTCAATGTAGCTTGATTGCATCCGAGAAGTCGAGATAGATTATAAATCTTAATTGTATAAAGCTAACAGATCTCACTGAACAGGGTTATAAGGGTTGTTATGGATGACATACCTGTCTGTCTGTTTGTCTGTCTGTCTGTCTGTCTCTCTCTCTCTCTCACACACACACACACACACACACACACACACACACACACACACACACACACACACACACACACAAGACCTGTCTGTAAAGTATCCATTCACTTAGTATTAACAGACAAATAAGCTAGCTGTGGCAATAACGACGCGTTAGACGACTTTGGGATCTCAATTGTTTATTCAAGCGCCCCATTCGCTGCAGATGAACAGTGTAGAGTGATAGTTAAGGAGCTCATCTCGCAGATCTGTTGGCTACTATAATGAGTTTGGAGCTAACCTTTTGCCAGAAACCTATATAAACGAGAATCTATCTATCTATCTATCTATCTATCTATCTATCTATCTATCTATCTATCTATCTATCTATCTATCTATCCCTGTTCATATCTCTCTCTCTCTCTCTATCTATCTATCTATCTACCGAACTATCGGAGAACGAAGATCTGTGTAGAATTAACAAGCCTCAGAATATAAGATAACAGAAAAATCAGTTTACACCATTTTCTTTATTTTCAAACCGTTTTCTCTCGATCTCTTCTTTCATTCATTTATATACATCTACTATTGTACGTGTAATAATTGTGTATTTGGCCAGCTATCCCTTATAAGTTTTTATTATAGACGACTGACAAGGTACCCTTATTAAGCTTTTTATTTTTCTTGAGTTCTTATGAGTGTTTTCTTTTCTGAGCATAAATATTGTGCATGCATATATATATATATATATATATATATATATATATATATATATATATATATATATATATATATATATATATATTTATTATCGCAATTGAGCAAGAAAGAGGGCCTTTTCTTAGGTCTGTTTAAACATTTACGCAATCCCAGGATTTAATTGTGCACCCTTGAGGTATGCTCCTGTTTATATAATTAAATACAATTATATCTGTGTGAAGAAACAAATACCTCGAGACATATGTTTGACACAGAGAAAAGTGTAATTGTATAGTATTTCTAACAAGCCCCAACTAAGGCGTTTCTTCCATAAAAACTAAAATGAGGCTTTGTTATACAGATGATGTTGCCATTTCTGAAACTTAGCTTAGTCCGACACAAGGCCACTAGTAGGAGAGACCAAGGTAGGATTGAACACACTGTCCAGGGTAGAACATTAATATTTCACATTTTAATTATTTTTTTTACATTTGAATAAATTATGGTGTATGAACATAGTTTGTTTCGTATGTCAGGGATCAATTTACAATGAATTTACATAGAAAATTGACCCCTCATCAACTTTTACAAAATTTAATAAATTTTATACTCATAATCTGGAGTGATTAATTTAAAGTAATAAAAAATGTTAAAAAAAAATGAATATTTCTGGTCCTTCGTTGCTCTTAAAGGTTTATGTCTTTTTGTTATCTTTCCATTCAATCAAGATCGCCAGGTAAAACATGCGTTGTTTTCTTCAGTCTCTCAATCTGTCCATTGAATATCAAATTCTCCAGTCCTTCTTTCCTCATTATGTGCCCTAGAAATTTCAACTGTCTCTCCCTGAAGTACAAGCTCTCTTTTCGTTTTCATTATCTTCATCACTTCGTCATTGCCGAAAGAGCGAAAGAACTGTAGACGAGCCAAGAGCTAGAGGTGGTGTCTCGATGAATCACCGTAGAGAAGGCAACGGGAACCACTCCACCATCAATCCCAAGAATATTTATGACTCTTAAGAGACTAAACTGAATTAATTAAATGACCAAGTGAATAACATCGGAGAATTAACGGTTTTGAGAGATGAGGTTATACAAAGATAAACTAATTTCTGCGATCATCTTTTGAGACGTTTCCACTATCGTAGAGTCTCAGTTAAATTTAAACAGGTTAGTTCGGAAGTTAATTGAATCAAGCCGAATTGAAAGTAGTTTTCGATCCGATAAATTATTAACTGATATGGCTAAGAAAACCAGTGAAGGTAAGTTGGAAAGGTCGAAGAACCAAATAAACAATAAAGAAACAAGAAATAAAAAAATTACATCCAGTCTCCGGAAGAATAACAACAGAATGCTGGATCCAAAATAAATACATTTGTCTACGACTTTATATTCTTCACTTTTTTGCTTCTCATTCAGTCTTATTATTACTTTCTCGTCTTAACGCAAACAATGCCAACATATTCTGGTTCCCATTAAGGGTTACAGGTTCGATTCCTGCTGGAGAAGTAAATATTTTCTCCGAAATTTCTCGAACATTCAGGCTGATAAATATAATGAATACTGTTTAGTTATTATGCTCGTGTTTCAAAACAGACACCCGATTTGTATTTTTATTTTAAACAGTGTGTATTATGTCTCTCGGCCTGCACATTCGAGAAATCTTAATAAATAAAATGTGCTTTTCGGCAGGAATCAAATCTGCATCCCCTTTTGTAGTAGAAAAACACCGTTAGACCAGGCGTACGTGAGCACACACACACATATGTGTGTGTGTGTGTGTGTGTGTGCGTGTCTATCTGTCTATCTATCTATATCCAATTATATATATATATATATATATATATATATATATATATATATATATATATATGAATAAATATAGTCTTGAAGTGTGCTATATTTATGGGATAAAGTGGCCAATATCAGAGATAGAGCGTGTGTAAATATAAAAGTGAACATAGAAGTCAACACTTAGAGGCGACAGTCTGTTTCATGCTAGATGCAATCATCGGGCCACCCGATGATTGCATCTAGCTTGAAACAGACTGTCGCCTCTAAGTGTTGACTTCTATGTTCACTTTTATATATATATATATATATATATATATATATATATATATATATATATATATATATATATAGTCCTGTTACGACAGTGCCAAGCTTGTTTCGAATTATGTCGTTTTCCTCGTACATACAACGAAAACAGGGCAGCGGAAGAAGACATTATATGTATTATATTTATATGGTTTTAGTCCTTATCATGTTATCTATGTCATAGAAATGTATTATGCTGTAGATTATTACTTTATTACTGCGTTAGCATAAATTGGTGACGTAAGAGGTTGTTCACAGAAAATCATGGTTACATTCCGACTTACACGGAAAATCGCGTTACGTTAGGAACAAAACTCTGTCATAAGTCGAGGACCCGCTATATATATATATATATATATATATATATATATATATAGATAAGAACATGTTATAAAGAGGTGCCGCTAAGAAATATATATATATATATATATGCAGAAATATAGTCTTAAAGTGTGCTATATTTATGGGGTAAAGTGCTCAATATCAGAGATAGAGCGTGTGTAAATATAAAAGTGGACATGGAAGTCAGCACTTAGAGGCGACAGTCTGTTTCATGCTAGTGCAATCGTCAGGCGACTAGTGCTGTTATTTTTCTCGGCTGTTTATATAAGGGTCAGTGGTGCATTATGGGTAGTATATTTTGGCGGTAACTTTTACCGGAAGTCGCTTATTTGTTTATTTATTTATGTCAAATTATTTTGCTTGTTTTTTTGTTTGTTTTTTTATTTTTATTTTTTATTTTTTATCTTATATATTTATTTATTTTTTCTTTTATTTTGATCGGTGTTTTTGGTTAACGTAGTAAAAATTTGTTTATATAGCTTATTGTTGGTAGTCTATAATGGCCGCCATTTACCGGAAATCGCTTGTTCGCTTATTTATTTGGGTCAAATTGTTTTGCTTATTATTTTTATTTTTATTTGTATAACAGTTATAACTTTCGTCCGTTCTTTTGTTTTGATTTTATTTCGCATATTCTAACAGGTGTGGTTTTGTGATTTGTTTGGAGTAGTTTATTTTGCTTATTTTATTGTTGTTTGTTTATATATTTATTTATTTTTCTATTTTAAGTTACGTAGTAAAAATTTGTTTTCATGTCTACATTTTGAGATTAGCTCGGATCTTTTATTTAATAATTTATTTTGATCTGGGAAGGTAATGATAGCTATTTTTTCCTCCAAGCAAAGTTTGCAAGTTTTTGATAGGTTGTTGTAGGCTGATGATTTTTTCCTTATTTTCCAAGATATTTTTGGTGTGGTGTGTGTTTTGTTTTTTATTTCCCAGATATACTTAGAAAGCATTGTGCTGTTCGCATATTTACTATTTGTGAAAGACATTTTGTGTACATAATTTCTTTGTTTCCATGGTCCTTCGGTTACTCCTATGTATACTTTTTCTTCATTATCTGCTGATTTTGTCGTGGCTTGGTAGATTACGTTGTTTTGTAAACAATTACCGTTTAAGGGACATTCGTTTTTTATTCTGCAGTTGCACGTGGGTTTAATTTGTTCGTGTGGTTTGTTAATAATTTTTCTGTTGTGCTTTTTTATTATTTGTGCCATGTTCTCGGTGCAACTGTAGCTGATTTTTACTGTGTTTTTGTTGAATATTTTGTGTAGTGTGCTTGATTCCGGGAAGTGTTTGTGTAAAAGCTTGAAGAATATTTTTCCTATGTTTGTTTTTACGTTTTTGCTGTACGGTGGGTTGAACCATATGATATTTCTTTTTCTGTTGGTCTTTTTTGTGTTCTGTGGTGAGTATGTGAGTGTTGCTGGGAATCCGCTATCTTTTAGGGCTGTTTCGTAGTCTTTCTTGGCTTTGTTAAATATAGATTCATCGGAATAGATGATAGATGATAGGGCTGTTTCGTAGTCTTTCTTGGCTTTGTTAAATATAGATTCATCGGAATAGATGATAGATTCATATATATATATATATATATATATATATATATATATATATATACGTGTGTGTATGTGTGCGTTCTAAAAGAGAAAAACCTATTAAGGAGAGAACAATAAAAGAACAGAAATTAAGAAGACAGAAGATAACAATAGATGTTGCATTTAAATTTTTGAAGGTCAAAGTTGACCGGAAAGCAAAATCCGGAAGAGAGTTCTACAAGCAAGAAGTGCGTCAGAAGAAACTGTTAGCATAGAACTTACGGTTACATCTAGCCATTTCAACTGTAAAATGATGAAACCTTGCCACCAATCTAGTACTGCGCCCAAATTCATAAAGTCTAGGTGCCAAAGAGGAAAATTTATCAGCTTAATTACCATGAAACTATTTATAAAATAGGCGGTGGGTATCTACGTTACGGGGGCGTTAAAAAAAACAACTCAAAAACAACGTTCCAAACACTATAAATTTTGATATTTTAATTCTTTTACATGATTAACATAAAGAAAGACGGAAATAAAACAAATGTTCGGTCTCTAAATTTAATGTTTTTAAGAGTAGGAAATTTCCTGATTCATTCCAAGCATTGTAAATTGTGTATTCTTCGCACCAAGCATTCAACATCTTTTAATCTCTTCTCTTCGATTGGAATGTCTGTAGACATAGCATTGAACTAAACTTCTATAACCATCAGTTCCCAAATTGGCATCTATGCTGACGACACAACTATTTACTCCTGCCTCAATAGCAAGTCTGGTATCGCTGACAAAACTAACATGACCGTTACTCTCGAAAAGGACCTCCAATCGGTTGTTGACTGGGGCAGGAAATGGCTGGTTAACTTTAATGCCTCAAAAACAAAACTGATCTCTTTTACCCACCACAGAGAACCCTCCCTGCCACCCATTAAAATGTCTGATGCTCACCTCCACGAGTGCACCTCTTTGCGACTGCTTGGTCTCACACTGTCCGCTGACCTGAGATGGAAAAATTTACATTGAATCAATAGCTTCATCCACAGCAAGGAAAGTTGGTTCCCTGTGTCGCGCCAAAAAGTTTTTCTCGACCGAGTCCATCCTTCAAATTTATAAATCAACAATTCTCCCTTGCATTGAATACTGCTGCCATATATGCTGGTGCCCCCGCTGTTCGCTTTAAGGTCCTCGACAAGACTCAGAGACGGATAAGCAATGTGGTTGATCCTGATCTGTCATCTCGACTACAGTCGCTCTCTCACAGACGTGCCATCGCCTCCCTCTTTCACAGTAACTGCTCCGGGGAGCTACTTTCGCTAGTTCCCAGACTGCATTAATTTAAGCGAGCTACTAGGCTGGCATCACGACCCCACCCTTTCACTGTCGAAACGGTTAAATGTGGCCGTCTCTTCTACTCCAATAGTTTCGTGTCCCGCACCTCCCGTCTGTGGAACTCCCTTCATATTACTTGTTTCCCTGATAGCTATAATCTCCAACTATTCAAATGTAATCTCCAGATTCCCTGACCTATTCCCTGTCCTTTTCTTCATCCTTTCCTCCATCACGCCTCTTTACTCTCGTTCCCACACTGTAACCACTTGCATACTAGCGGCATCCCGACTTGCTTGGGGTGAAATGCTTAACAAAATTTTAGTAAAAACCAAACAAGTATCCACACGCGGGATTTGAACTCTCATTCATTATTTCTGTGGAAGTTGTCTAACATGGACATCGTCTTATCAATATGGTTGTTGAAATCCATCATCAAGCTAAATTAAAATTTAGTTATAATGGCAATATTTTTCCCTATCCGATTTTCCCTACGTTATATTATTTACTGAAATCCGAACGCGCATTGGGATAGTTAAAGATGCATCCTAAAAGCTAAGTAAGGTATTAAGAAACAGGAATATTTCGTTAATAAAAAAATGAAAAGAGTACTTTTCTATATGGCAGTGAATGCTGGAAAATCTCCTCACAGATGAAGAAGAGACTTGAAGCAACAGAAACAAAGAAAAGAGTACTGAACTGTTATGTAATATCAGTCATCATATATGGCAGTGAATGCTGGAAAATCTCCTCACAGATGAAGACGAGACTTGAAGCAAGAGAAATGTGATTCTACAGAAGGATGCTGAGAATACCATGGGTTGAACATGATGAAGTTTTAGAAAAAATGTAAAAAAAGGGAAACTTACACTTAGCGTCAGAAAGAGA
>OZ038498.1:2895000-2912500 GCA_964036315.1 Acanthosepion esculentum | reverse complement strand
CCTCTTTCAACAAATACAAGAGCTACAAAACAAAACCGAAATAAAAACACATCGAAACCTCCGCGACACACTAAAAGCTGAAAGAATCAAAAATCGTTTTAACCCCAAACACAAAAAGAAACTCCTCACCTCAGCATTAAAACAAGCCGCTAATGAAGTCTATAATAACCCTGACATTTCAATCCACATAGGCGATAAAGATAACATTCTCAATAGAAAACAAATTTTTAAAAACTCACAAAAAAGCCCACTGAGTCGCTTAAGAAACACCTCAATGATATCATTACAGCCAACAACGAAGAAATTGGTTCCCATAAACTAACAAAAATAACATGCGATTATCAACCCGGTTACATCTACGGGAAAATAAAAACCCATAAATCAGGCAACCCCTTCGACCCATAATCTCACAAATCCCTACTCCTGTATATCATATAGCTAAACAAATTATAATCCAACCATACATAACTAACAAATACAACATCAAATCGACTAATGATTTCATACAAATCTTAAACTATACTACCCTCAATAACTGTATGACGGCATCCCTTGACATCGAAAACCTTTTCACTAACATCCCCGTCTACGAAACCATCAAAATAATTACTAAAAATGTCTATAACCATCCTTCAATTCCCCCTCTTGCTATAAGACATACAATCCTAGAAAAAACTATTACTTATATGCACCACACAAGTCTCATTCTACGACCCACTAGAAAAAATATATACCCAAATCGACGGTGTATCTATGGGTTCTCCTGTAGGTTCTACGTTCGCTGAATTCTACGTGTCACACATCGAAAACACTATATTTAATAACCATATAAACAAACCTATTATTTACATCAGATACGTCGACGACATCTTTATAAAACAAAAACACGATACGATTAATAAACTTAAACAAAACTTCGAGGAAAACTTTACCTTAAAATTAACAGTCGAACTAAATACCAACAACAAAATACCATTTCTCGGCGCACTCATTGACTCCAACAACAAAGATACATTTAATACACCAATATTTAAAAAGCCAACAAGTAAAAATTCCTGCTTACTCAACTTTCATAGCGAATGTCCGGATAAATATAAAATATCCCTAATCAAAAACTTAATCAATAGAACTTTTCACATCTCCTCATCTAGAACAATATTTTACAAAGTACTTACCAATATAAAACAAACACTCATAAATAACAATTTCCCTAATAAATTAATTGATCAACATATAAAACACTACTTTTCAAACATTCATAATAATAATAAAGACGGACAACAATAACACAATTAAGCTTTTTCTATAAGACCCAAATGTACAGAAACTATGAACTCGACGAACTGGCTATAACTAACATTATCCACAGATACAGTAAAGCCGTCCAATAACACAAACAAATAAAATTAATAATGTACTATACTAAAACCTCAAAGCTACTCGCCCGAAATAATACTATCGCCAAACAGTTCCTCAATAAAACTAATGTAGTATATAGGTTTACATGCCCAATATAAACAAAATAGCATTTAATACTGTCAGAAATATCTTAAACACATTTAATAATTAATCTTCCAAATAATAAACACCAACCCCCTCCTTATTAATAATGAACTAATCCAACAATATCGTCTAAATACCCCAAATATTATCTATGAAAGTAAACTAATAAACAACCTATTTCAAATCAAAACACAGCCATGATGACGGTTGACGGTAACCGAAAGCACACGCAAAACAAGTTTTGAACTAGGCTTTTATTTCAGCAACTTAGACCCAATTGCGAGAACCAAGAAAAAAACTGAAAAAGAAGATTATTAAACGGAAAAGTTCCGTAGTCCTTAACAACACATGCCTTAATAACGACATGATGCCAGAATATATATATATATATATATATATATATATATATATATATATATATATATATATATATATATATCAATCCCCACCACATGCGAGAACACACATACACATATATATATATACGACATCCTACACATGTGCATATACGCACACGTACAAGCGAGCGCGCACACGCACACACATACGCAAACAAAGGAGACAATTAAACCTAACACTAATAAAAATGTGCATACATTTCTTTTATTAAACTTAACATAAAAATAACGACAATGAGAAAATTGACAGTCATTTTGCTGATACCTCCCGTCGAGTAGATCGAACAATTACGCAAAGTTTCGTCGACGAAACTCTGGAGAAGAAGTGTAGAATTTGACATCAAAGTTAAATTTCATATTTGTAGTAATCCTTTACATATATATATATATATATATATATATATATATATATATATATATATATATATATATAACATTATCTGGTTTAACCCACCATACAACACAACCGTCAAAAGAAACATAGGGAGGACATTCCTAAACTTAATAGAAAAGCACTTCCTGAAACAAATCGATTAGCAAAGATATTCAACAAATATAAAGTTAAAATCAGTTACTGCTGCATAACATTATGACAAATAAAAAAGTAACAGCCTGCAATAATGCAACCAAGGAACCTCAGTGCAACTGCAGAAATAAAACAACATGGAAAATTGCCAACAAGCGAATATAATATATAAAGGCAAGGTAAGTGCAAACAACAGCACAATGTACTACATCGGTGCCACTGAGAGATCATTCAAGAAAAGAAAAAACAACCACGAACTTTCATTCTCCAACAGAAAATACTCAAACAGCACTACACAATCTACATGCATATACCATCTAAAAGACAGAAATATTACACCAAGAATAAGCTGGAATTATTGAAAAAGCACCTGCCTACAACAATATTACAAAGAAATGCTTACTTTGCCTACACGAAAATGTAGCAATAATTTCTCATACCCAACAAAAGAATTTACTAAACATAAGATCAGAAATAATTTCTAAATGCAGACATGAAAACAAATACCTATTATCAGAATTTATGCTAAACGGATAAAAAAAATCCCAACCCACACTACTACATAAACCACCATTGGCCCTATAAACATCAAAAGAGAAACCACTGACATTATAACACCATCAATTATTTTCTAGTTCAAACTACCATCATAATAATTATAATTATTGTTATTATCATTCCACCACCATAACTATTTTCTGCTACAATTGTTATTATCATCACCCTCTCCCCCACCATTACTACCACATCACAATTACCATTGCCGTAGTAGTCCACAATTACTACGGTACCACAATTACCATTACCGTATCAGTCCACAATTATACATATTTCTCCCTCCCCCAGCAAAATTAATACCACCGCATAAATACTAATAAGTATTACAAACTGGAATTTCTACCATTTACATATGCGCAATCGCCAAAAACAAGCAAATAACCGGCTTTAAAGTAATAAAAAAACAGCCTTAAAAAAATAAAAAATAATAGCAATTTTTACCTACCATAGTCTGACACAGACGCCATCATACGTATATACGTGCGTGCGAGAAAACATTATTCAGCGAACAAAATAGAATAACGGTCTGCGCGTTGACAATGCAACAAACAAATAATATTCGCTACACAAAACAACATTGATTACAGCGACCAAATGCGTATGTATGTATGCAACGACACATTGATGCACATATATCCTCAGTCCCACACTGTTCACATATGTGTGAGCTCCAGTGAGTGAGCGTGCGTGTGTGTGTGTCTGCGTACGTCAATGAGTGTACGTGCGTGTATGTATGTTTGCGTAAGTATGAGTGGCGTTCCGACGACAATTTCTCCTTCTACTTCCATAAACACACACACACACACACACACACACACACACACACACACACACACACACACACACACACACACACACACACACACACACGTTCACGCATTGCAGCTCACACAAGCATAAACATATATGAAGAGTGTGGGGCTGGGCGTACATGCGTGTCCATGTGTCGTTGTGTGCATACACAATTGGTCGCTGTATTCAATGTTGGATTGTGTAGCGAACTTCTTTCGCAAATCGCGGTGTCAACGCACAGACCGTTCGTCTATCCAACTAACTCTGTGTTAGCTCTATCACTGATATTGAGCGCTTTCCAATAAGTACCGCATATATATATATATATATATATATATATATATATATATATATAAAATTGCATATATATATATATATATATATATATATATATATATATATAACATTGCATATATATATATATATATATATATATATATATATATATATATATATATATATACTAGCAGCATGGCCCGGCGTTACCCGTGCTTGATTCAAAAATCGTACGACGCATACAGAAATCGCTATGACTTGACTTAAAATATTTTTGCCCTTCCTTGCCTTTAAAGGAGTGCCCTTTGCCGTGCTGATATTGCACATTGCGAATATTTTCTAAGCTCTATACTAAACATTCAATCTGTTACGAAAAAAGAACTAAACAAAATGAGCACAAAACGATCAGCTTTAAAAAAAGGACTCGTAACTGGAAAAACCGAATGAAAAAAGAATGTTAACAGCAAATAATTTTTCACACCCAACCCAGTGCTGTGGAATCAAAATCAATGTTGAGTTTAAGCAAGCGAATAAGGCAATTGGAGTAAAGTGCCATGCAGATTTAAATTTTTCCCACTTGTTACGAATGCAGCTATCGATTTATTTTGCATGCTAGTATTCGTGTCACTCAGCTGTTGTCTCTCATGCGGGCCAATAGAATCTTCCTGCCTATTCGTAGCAGCCAGCTATAGGCTCTGACTCTGACCAGTAGAAAATGGCCGCAAACTACATGAAAACTGCCGTAGAAGCATGAAAAAATCGATTATTTCCACGATCGATGGGAGTTTGGAAATGCAAAGTCGGTCTTGGACTTAACACTAACTTGGAGTATGTGCATGTAAATTTTGGTGCAAATCCGTCGAAAATTGCGGCCGTGCATTCGTTACACACACATACACACGCGCGCTCACACACACACACACACACACACACACACACACACACACACACATATCCTGCCTTATATATATATATATATATATATATATATATATATATGACGACGCACCAGATATTGTTCTCCTGTCTAACTCAATATTCATTTAAGTTTGTCACGCAAATTTACAATCTGATTATATTATCTGCAATTAGAATCACGGACTAAAGTTAGCGAAATGAGTGTTAGTTCTCATCTTACAGCATTTCAGTTTTATTTTTTTCCTATTTTTATGCCGGTATCTTCAGATCACTACATTTATTTTTATATCCTTTGCTTAATTAATCACGCTCTGATTAAATGACTAGCCATTATTTTACAGATGCATTGACAAAGTATTCCATGGTTTCCGTTAGTTGGCATGGCAACACTGCGCTGAGGAAAAAAAGACATTAGACAACACAAAATTGAGACTACCTTACGACAGAAAGAGAAATGTATGTGAGAATGATGTATACACATTTCTAAATATCAGAATAATGTAGGGTAATTGAATAAAAAAAATTCTGGAACGCATTTCGTCTTTTAAAACAACTTCGTCTGACAAAATGTTTTTATTGATGAAATTATATATATATATATATATATATATATATATATATATATATATATATAATATAAAACATATATATATATATATATATATATATATATATATATAATAAAAATATTTGAATTTGTAGGTCTGATGAATTGGATCGTGATTACGATTCCAATGTAATAAATTATAATCATGGAATATTAGAGTTTCAGCTTTTATATTATATTATTATTCTGACCTGGATTCTATCCTCTTGGAAATTTATTTGTATATATATATATATATATATATATATATATATCTCTCTCTCTCTCTCTCTCTATCTATATATATATATATATATATATATATATATATATATATATATATATATATATATATATATTGACCACTAATAGTATCTATCTATCTATCTATCTATCTATCTATCTATCTATCTATCTATATATATATATGCTTTGAACAATAAAAATATTAAAAAATTAAAATCTTCAGACACACTGGGTTGTATATTGATATTCTTTCGTTTTTATTGTTTCAGTTAGATTCCTCGACTTGTTTCGGCCAACATGGCCATCATCAGGAGAATAAAAATTTCTGCTTGCTAGTAGCAGTGAACTACAGAAATGAATGTCTTGATGGAGAAAATGAACTTTTGTTTGTAGTTTTCATTTGTTTTTTATTTTTTATTTTTTTTATCATGAATTTTGGTCAGTCCTTGTGTTGGTCAAACAGTCTCTTTTAAGTTGTTATGCTACTCTGAATTCCCTTGGTGATTTTGATATATATATATATATATATATATATATATATATATATATATATATATATATAGATAGGGAGAGAGACGAAATATATAAAAACGTCGGTTATAATTATGTACTAAAAGAAAACGTTGAAGATATCGAGAAGCTAAATTTTAGATTTTGATTTTAAACTTTATGTCGTCCAACTCATCGAGACGCAACAGCCTAGCCGATTTCAATCAGTTTCATAACACGATTCTTTTTGTTTTTATATCTTTTTTTTTTAATATCCCATACTGAGACAATAGATCTGTTAAGAATGTTTAAATGTCGTAAGAACCTCGACGCGAATTACCGTAGAAGACTCAGAAATTAGTGCACTTTCTATGTATTTTCACCTTAGTTAGCCACTTTCTCTTTTAAGTAGAGCAGCACTCTTTAAGTCGTAGTTATGGTCAGGTTCATTACGAAAAAACGCGTTACATAGAACCTTTTCAATTTTATCTACATTATTTACATTGTTTGCACTGTTGCCCTCACCTTTATTATCATGTTTATGACGTTTCGGCCGTTGTATTCTCCGGCCTTCGTCAGGTGTTTGGACTTTCGAAGTGAACCCTTTATTTCCTCCACCGTGGTAGATTGTTCTGGTTCTATGTGCCATGCCTCTTCTGGATGTCTGAGTTATCTCCCTTTAACTCAAATCTCCAAGTTTTTGTTCCCCCACTGCAGTAGCTAGATAATGAATTCATAACTCTTTGGGTCAAGTCACTGGATCCAACCAACGCTTTTATCCACTGGGCAATATGTCCTCAGTTTCCATTTTGTTATTTAATTCCACAAGAGTGAAATACGTCACAACTAAACTGCAGCATTTTAACGTTGGAGTTTTCATGCATCTGTAGTTTGAATACTTCAGAAAAAAAATTGGGAACTGTCTTCTCGTCGAAGCATCTGACCAATGTGTAGTTAATTAATACTGACTATTTATTTGGGGAGGTAAGCCTAGAGAGAGATGGGGAGAGAGAGAGAGTGAGAGAGCAAAAGAGAGAGAGAGAGAGAGAGAGAGAGAGAGAGAGAGTGAGAGGCAGTGGAAAGACAGTGACACGGGGACCGGGATAGAGAGAAAACGACCTGGGGAATCGTTAGGAATAAATCTTCAACTGGATGCTGCAATGGCCAAACAAAGACACGCATATACAAAATGGCTGATAAACTTTCTTATCTCTCTATACAATGCTTTTCGTCCCTATATTGTTTTGACATAAACCGTCCTCCTATAGACATGAAGAATAAACGAAAGTAATACGTTATTAATCACTTTAAATATTTCCTGATTCTATATATATATATATATATATATATATATATATATATATATATATATATATATATATATATATATATATATGTATGTATATATATATATATATATATATATATATATATATATAGTTGGAAACAGATCGTAATCTAACATGATTCACTTTATTAAAGCTTCGTCAGTGAACAAGATAGAAATGATAAAAAAATGACAAAAAGCAAAGAGACGCAGATTAATGGTCTGTTATGTTTCATTAATTCTTGATTGGTTAGATACGTGTCACGTGTAACGAAGTAACAGATAATATTCATATGTGTGTGAGAAACATTCTGTACAACAAAAATCAATGAAGATGTAAACAAAATACGCACGAGATAGGCTTACTTGAAAAATCAAACCTAAACAACATTCTTCAAAACATCCTGCAGCGTCTCACTAACTTTTACACACTTCAGCATCCAGAATGTTTCTCACACATATTTGAATAAGAAATAACCAAATAAAACATAACCATTAATCTGCGTCTTTTTTATCATTTTTCATCATTTCTATCTTGATTTCTGACGAAGCTTCAATAAAGTAAAACATGTTAGATTAAGATCTGTTTCCTATCGTATATATATATATATATATATATATATATATATATATATATATATATATATATATATATATATATATATATATATATAGTGGTACTCGCTTGGAAAAACCTTAGTTATTTCGGCTTGTAGTTGAACAAACCAATACGCAAGGAAAAATGAGGAATAAAAAAAAAAGAAAAAAACTAAGAACATGAAATTGAGGCGAAAACAATCGTCCAGATTTCAAGCTCAACCCCCCCCCAACCCTCCAAAACGAGTAAAGTAACTACGTTAAGTGCTCAATACACGATGTAGAGCAAACCTAATATAAACCAAAGAGCCAGGTAAACCTACCTAGGTTTCACCTAAACGGATCGTAAGGGAAAACTGGCCCTATATCTATCTATCTATTTATCTATCTATCTATCTATCTATCTATCTATGTATAGATAGATATATAGATAGATAGGGTGTGATGTGTAAATTAGTGCCATTTTATATTTTTAATTTCGTCTTAATTGCTTTATTGCTAATTTTCATTCAATGCTCTCCGACCGTCAAAATGAAAATAGCTTGCATGGGGTTGAAGGAGCAGTTTCGCTGTTATGGTGAGAGATGTCAATACTGAAGTGATGGTTAATTAGCCTCTTAGTTTTTAATCGTCTACTTATATTCTGACGTTAAGATCCTTATCCAACCCTAACTTCTTTACTCGTTACCTTAGCAGTTGTTGTACCGGTGTCACCATTTCTAACCCTTGATTATAAGTCCCGTAATTTCGTTAATGTACAAATAGCCTAACGGGTTCCTCTTCTTTTTCTATATACCGTGTCTATTCAAGACCTTGGCGATCATGGCTCACCACAATCTCCTGCCCTTAGTACTTTTTTGTCTCCCTGTTGTCTCTCAGAAAACCTCTTTTGTTATCCATTTACACAAACTTGTTAGGTAGATTATGCGCTATTTTCCTCTGTCTCGCTTACCATCAATAGGTCCTATGAGTGTCAAATTTCCCTAGCTTTCTTTCCTCATTATGGAGCCTGAAAATTTCAATTGTCTTTTTCTGATGTAAAACGTAAGTGTCCTTTTTGTTTCCATTTTCACGAAAACTTAGTCATTGCTCACATATTCGGTCCGTGGTATTCTCAGCATCCTTCTGTAGAACCATATTTTTATTGCTTCAAGTCTCTTCTTCATCTCCGAGGGAGTTGTCCTGCATTTATTGCTTTATAGGAGGACTGATATTGCATAACAGGTCAGTCCTTTTTTTGTTTTTAATAAAATTTGACTATTTCTTAATACTTTCTTTAGCTTTTAGAAATAATTTTTCGCTATCCCAATATTTTCGGATTGTAAGAATAATGTTTTGAGTGAATATGACATTAAAAATTTTTCCAGATACAATTAGACTACTATTAGACCCATAACTAGAGGAGATAGATGCATACCTTTCCTAAGGGTATTTAGACGTAAGTGAATGTAATAAAATCAGATTAGAATTCCAACGTGGGTCTCGGATTTTCCATTCTGAGCCACCCGCACATCAATAAAACTTTTTCGGAAAGAAGCAGGCGTGACAAGTTCAACAACGTTGCCGACGCGATTCATAATAACAATATTTAAAAAAAAAATATCGGTTAAGATTCTAATATAATTTTGGAGAAAGGAACATACAAAAAATCTTGAGACGATTGGAGAATTAACCAACCGAAACGGTGTGTATACGTAATACGAGAATGCAAAGTAAATAAAGATATGAATTGTGTTGCTCTCAAGAGAAGGACGTGAGTCATTTTCCCACGAGTGCTGACTCATCACTGTTTACGGAACTGATCAAGTACACGAGAAGCGAATTGCTCTAAGACAAAAATAGCAAAATTCCATTTCAGTTCTTGGAAGTATCAACAGATAAGAAGATTTTTGACTAGGATTTATTTCAGCGTAATTTTAGGCGACCTTTTCCAGCGCGACACTGAAATGCGAAGGGTTTGGCATAGCGAAAGTTGCCTTCCAAAAGCAAAGTATTAAGAAACAGAAAAAAATTGGTAAAAACAAAGAAAATAGTACTGAAATATTATGCAATATCAGTCCTCCTATATGGCAGTGAATGCTGGACAATCCTCTCACAGATGAAAAGACTTGAAGCAACAGAAATGTGGTTCTACAGAAGGATGTTGAGAATACCATGGACCGAACGTATGTGCAACTACGAAGTTTTGGAGAAAATGGAAACAAAACACACAGTTATACTTAAGACCAGAAAAAGACTGTTGAAATTTCTAGGCCACATCATGAAGAAAGAGGGCTTGACACTCACAGGATAGATTAAAGTCAAGTGGGACAGAGGAAAACGACGCATAACCTACTTAGCGAACTTGAGTAAATGAATGGCAGGAGATTTAGGAGAGATAACAAAAAGTAAACATTTATTAAAAGCTACAAAGGACAGGAAATTGTGGAGAGCCATGATTGCCTACGTCATGAAGGGGGGCACGGCACATAGAAGAGGAAAACTAGAGAACATGAGTTTTTAATCGTAATTAAAATGTGTAGAAAAGAAACAAAGAATAAAGATTTAAAATTGTATCTAGTGGCAACTTCTCTTAAAAATGGACAAAATTTGGCATCGTGGTGTGTGTTTTCCTGGTCGTTTCATTTTGATAGCCTTTTGTAACTGCCTCAGCAAGCTGCCATACTACTCTCCATTGATGGCGTGGACCTTTTGACGACAGTTTCCTTTTGCACTCCCCCAAAATAAGGCCAACACTTTCCCATAAAGAAAGGGTTTAGCCCCCAAAGACATTGATGCTGACATTGTTGCGACATTAGGTAATGACGCTCCAGCTTTACAAAGAGTGCAAAAATAGGCGGATGAATTTAGGAGAGGAAGCGAGACCCTTGAAGATGACCCAAGGTCTGGACGTTCTGCAAATGCCACCACCGAGGAAAACATTGATCGTGTTCACCACGTGGTGATGGATCACAGGCGATTGACTAGAGAGAAAATATCCAATGCTATTAAAATATCGCGTGAAAGTATTGAGAATATTCTGCACATGACGAAGGTTTCTGCTCGGTGGGTGCCACGACTTCTGGCAACTGATCAAAATCACACATTACTGGAAAATCCGACATTGTTTCAGGCAGATCCAGCTAGTTTCCTTGACCAATTCATAACCCAGAGGGAATGTTGGGTTCATCACTCCGAGACACAGACAAAGAGACAATCCATGGCGTGGAAAAAAAACTTCTAACCTACTCCCAAAAGGCCATCGTTAGGGAAGTTGATAGCCTTATTTTTGGGGGGTACAAAAGGAAACAGTCGTCAAAAGGGCCACACCATCAATGGAGAGTACTATGTCAATTTACTGAGACAGTTACAAAAGGCTATCAAGACGAAACACCTAGGAAAACGGACGAAAGGGGTCTTCTTTCATCTTTCTGATTGGCCCCCACCTGACTATCATCTATCGCCCAACATCAAAAACATTTGAGTAGCAACTAGTATTGCAGTGATGATGACGTCACATCTGCTGTTGATGACTTTTTCAAAAAGGATGAAAGCTTCTTAACCAGGGGTATCCAAGCATTGCAATAGCGATTGAAGAGTGTGTGGACCGCTAGGGGGGGTTATATTGAACAGTAAACATCATTTAGTCACATTCCATGATGGTTACTTGGTTGGCCTATGAACTTTTCAGCCGACCTTGGTATTTTTTTTTTCATTTTTTGTAACAATGTAAGACGAACAGCAAGAAGATTGTCTTTATTTTTTATCTTGAATTTTTATTAACGATATTAAACTGACAATCCGAATAGCTTCAGTAAAGAGCAACTCGTAATAAATAAAGAGCAACTCATAATAAATGAAGAGCAACTCATAATAAGTGAAGAGCAACTCATAATAAGTAAAGAGCAACTCATAATAAGTAAAGGGCAACTCATAATAAGTGAATAGCAACTCATAATAAAGGGCAACTCATAATAAGTGAATAGCAACTCATAATAAAGAGCAACTCATAATAAGTGAAGAACAACGCATAATAAGTGAATAGAAACTCATAATAAGTAAAGAGCAACTCATAATAAATAAAGAGCAACTCATAATAAGTAAAGAACAACTCATAATAAGGTGAAAGAAATTCGTCATATTTTTTATGACGACTTATCCCAATAAAATGCAAAGTTTTGTCGAATGGAAGGAAAACAAATAAATAAAAATTGAAGAAATAATAGTAAAAAATTAGCAATCTTTTACAATACTCCTTTTCATAAAATAAAATCGGAAGAATAATAATACTACCAGTTCTACTAATGTCCTAAAATACTAATACAATTACGATGAATTGAATAGTAGTAAAAAACTTATGCCAAAATTCATAATGATTGACACTGTGCCATTATTATTTATGTCATAAAAAGCAAAAAAAAAAAAATTCTAGTTAAAAATTAATAACGCTTGATATTTTCTCCCAGCAAACAAAATCTATTTCATATTACTACTACTACTAATTGTAATGTAATAAAACGCAAATAAAGTTAATATGAAATAAAAGTATTGTTCAAAAATGAATAATGAATGAAAAGATATCATAAACATCGGATGATATTATCTGAGCGCTTTTTCAAGAACGAACATGAATTGTATTACAGGATATTTTATGTAACGGGACATTATCATTGGATTTTTTTTATTCCTTTGATGTTCTTCGAGTTATTCATCTAGAAAGACAACAGGGTAATATCATTTTCTGTCAGCCCCACTATGTCTTCCCCACTGAACAATGGTGTGAGGAAAAAGATCATCCAGGCCTTCAGTAATGGTACCAACATACATACTCTGGCTTCCATATTCAAAATCCATTCAAGAATCATCAAGAGAACGGTGAATAAGTTAAAAAAAGAGGGAACAGTAGGGAGGAAAACTGGATCAGAAGGTCACAACAGTAAAAGGGATCATCATTTCAACTTAAAGCTAAATACATTCATATTGTTCAAAGTAGAGGCCAATAGTGTCATAAAAAATCGGAGAATTCCAGTAAGATATCTTTAATCATTTCTAAGATACAACGATTCAAAGATTAATCTAAAAATTGAACAATTTTGCTCTTACACAATTTGTACAATTTTACTGTTACTAGATTTGTGCAATTTCACTGTTACACCGCATATATATATATATATATATATATATATATATATATATATATATATATATATATATATATATATATATATATATATATATATATATATTAGTGGTTAATATATATCGTAATTTCGATCCAATTCATCAGACCTACAAAATTCGTCATTTTGAATATGTAGGTCTGAGGAATTAGATCGTAATTACGATTCCAATATAATAAATTATAACCATGTAATATTAGTGTTTAAGGCTTTTTATTATATATATATAAATCGCTACACAAAAGATTTTATGTTTCAATACTTTTTTAAAAGTAAATTCTACGAACTCTGAATTTTTACTCCATTTTTATCTTTCTCTCATTTGGATATGTGTGTACGTATATATATATATATATATATATATATATATATATATATATATATATATATTACTTCGCTACACACTATATATATTTATAATTTGTAGCGAAGTTATATATATATATATATATATATATATATATATAAAAGTGAACATAGAAGTCAACACTTAGAGGTGACAGTCTGTTTCATGTTAGTGCAATCGTCAGAGTTGCCTGACGATTGCACTAGCATGAAACAAACTGTCGCCTCTAAGAGCGTGTGTAAATATAAAAGTGAACATAGAAGTCAACACTTAGAGGCGACAGTCTGTTTCATGCTAGATGCAATCATCTGGCCACATATATATATATATATATATATATATATATATATATATATATATATATATATATAGTACACTCCGTTAACAGCTCCTTCTGTAAATGCCAAAATCTGCCATCGTAAGCACCAAGAGAGCTTTTGCCACTTTCATTTTGATTTAAGAAAATACCGTTTCTGCGTCGTCTTCATCTATTACTGTTACTTATTCGCTTTTGACATTACTGGAATGAATCTTTTTGAACACGTGCAATGTAAGCCATAACAACCGCAACCTTTCTAGATTCGGCCATATTGTTTTTTGATGTTTGTATAACACCATACCATACCATCAGCCATTTTATCTGCACGCTAGACGCTGATGTTTACTCATTTTTTTTCATCTTTTTAATTTTACATGATATTTCCGGAAGAAAAATTTTTTTTCTTTCTTGTTTTTTTTTATCTATTTATCTATCGGTTTGTCCATATGGTCGGCATCTATAAAAATAAAAGTTAGTTTTTATGTTTATTTCAAATCTACAAGGGTGCCTTGCTTTGGAATAATGGTTAACACGCTAATCTCGTAGACCACAATTACTGCACTGAATTGAATGCTTACTGGGCGCTCCACACATGTGACCTTGTCCCAGACTAGGCTAATGTCATTTAACATGGAGTATTAGATAATAAACTGATCTTGCTAGAGCCATATCACGTTGAAACACCGATTCTCGAAGTTAAGGAACGATCAACCCGATTAGTACCTAGATGGGTGACCGCTCGGGAATGCCAGGTGCTGTAAACTTCGATGTGCGTGTGGTGTAATGAATAAAGGCTCGGAATGAGAAATCGGAGAGTCGAGTTCGAATTCCAAAAGGGTTCGTTACTTACGTGCAAATACCATTGGGAAAAGTATGAATTTGCCACTTCTGCTCCCTGTTATGGGTTAAATAGTAAGACTTGTATCAGAAAATCCTTACTGCCCCTCCAACCCAAATCTTACAATGCAAAAATTTGTTTCAGCTTTTAATAACCCCAGAAAGGTTGATAAGCCGAAAAAACAAATCAATAGACAGTACTGTAATGTGTTAGCTTCACTCGTCATTTGTGGCCTTGTGCCAGACTTAGTTAATTTCTTTAAGTAGATAAAAAAACCTTGACAGAGTCTCGTAAATACTAAAAAAGTAATCTTCTTTCAGGACGTCATGGCTCTCCCCAACTTCCTATCCTTTGTACCTCTTTTCATTAGCCCTTCCACTTACATTTACACAAGTTTGTTACGTAACTTACTTGCCTTCACTATGTCTTGTGAGTGTTAACTTTTCCAAGCCGTCTCTCTTCATTATGTATCCAAGAAATTTCCACTGTCACTTACTGATTCTAAGTATAAGCGTCCATTTTGTTTCTATTTTTCTTAAAACTTACACGTTGCTCACATTTTCTGTCCATTGTATTCTCAGCATCCTTCTGTAGAACCGCAACTCTATTGCCTGAAGTATGTTCTTCATCAATGTTATACCAAGTTATACAATTGTAATTGGAAATTTTACCCCCTTAGTTGAGGCTCGTTTGTCACCGACCAACGCTAAAATATTTTTCCTTTTGCTTCCCTCGACTACCCTTTTAGACCATTCTTCTAGGATTGCTCCATATTTTAGTAAGAATACAAACATAACATTTTCCTTAAGAAGAGTTCGAATTCCAATCGACTTCATTGCATTCACTTACGTCATTGGTAAAGAGGGGTATGAATCCAGTTCTTTCCACCCCAGCGTTTGGTAAATAGCAGGACCGCCGACTGGGCCCTATAACGTTGGTTGGTAATCAGTCTAAGAGAAAGAAAACTCTGAATTCAAACTACCTGCTACTTTGTAGTTCTTGCTATTTTAACTTCTCCGAGAAGGGACGGGGTAACCTCAACATCTCCGGAGAACCCACGTTAAACCCGGTCTTGTGCCGCATGCAACCCTCGTGTGTGTGTCTGTGTGTGTGGAGGGGGTGGCTTAATATTCCAGTTGGAAGACTAGGCCAGCCGAAATCTTTTCGGCTGGCAGGTCGAACTCTCTGCCTCTGAGCAGAGAGGAACCCGGACGAGGCTATGCCGAAGGGCAGAGTCTCGTTCGTGAAGGTTGACCAACCCGATCTACCGTTTATGCGGGTTCTACGGGCATTTTTTTGGTCGAGCCTACGGGCTCGGAGATCCCACGTTAAACCCGGCCTTGTGCCACATGTAACCCTCGTGGTGAGGATGGGGTGGCTGAATATTCCAGTTGGAAGACTAAACTACGAGAGAGTGTTTAGGATCTTTTCTGTCAATTCACCTCAAAAATAAAAAAGAATTTAAATTTACTAAAATTAGCCATCTTGCTGGTTAGCCATCTTGCAGCTTAGCCATCTTGCTGGCTTTCAAACTATGTGACACTTACGAGGACTACTAAGTCTACAAGATCCGATAATTTAAATTCTTGAAGTACTTTCAGCGAATCCAATAAAGAACTGGGAAGTCGTAATTCTTTTTTCATTACGCATGTCTTTGCCTCGTTGAATTTTCATTTTTCTTAGCGATGTCTCCTCGTATAAAGGGTGCTGAGAATACCATGGGTCAAAGTTTTAGGGGAAATGGAAACAAAAAGGATACTTATATTAACATCAGGAAGAGACAGCTGAAATTTCTAGGGCACATAATGAGGAAAGAGGGCTTGGAAAATGTGACACTGAGAGGAAAAATTGAAGGCAAGAAGCACAACGGGAAACGAACCATAACCTAAGCTAGCGAGCTTGAGTAAATTGATACCAGAACAAAGTTTGGTAGAGATAACAAAAAGAAAAAATATATGATTTGCTAAAAAGGACAAGAGATTGTTGAGAGCAATGATTGTCAACGTCCTGAAGGGACACGGCCATGGAAGAATTATTTCTGTAAATCACTCGAATGTTTCCTTGACTGATTCGTGTTAGAAAACGTCATTAGAAAGTACGAGTTTATTGAAACATGAAGCTTAAGGCAGATTTGTTACGAATTGAGCAGCGTCTCTTCCGCTTCTCATTACCTTTTCTGTAAAGTATTGTTCAAAAGAAATTTCTTTTTTACTTCCAGCAGAGGACCTCATATGTCAAACGTGCATGGCTTCAGAAGTAAATCTTTTTCGTTCTGAGTTAGGGAGCTTTTTATCCCTTTCTTCTCATCCCTGGAGCCACATCCTGACATTTTCAGTCGGTGACTGCATTAAATACACACTTTACGTTCAACAGAACCAAAGGAAACTGAAATAACAAAGGTGTAATAACTTCTTCAACATCAAACAAATCTCAAAGGTGGGCCTTTGAAAGATATAGTATTACGAACGTTTTTGGATTCTCAGTTATTAACATCTAAGATTTCGGTGAACGCCTTGCATTATATATATATATATATATATATATATATATATATATATATATATATATATATATATATATATATATATATATATATATATTTCGTCCTGGGTATGACGAAAA
>OZ038498.1:2850000-2890000 GCA_964036315.1 Acanthosepion esculentum | reverse complement strand
CCACCGTATATGCAAGCGTTTGATTGGCTGTATCCTCTCCGTGCTGACTGCACATTTTAAGGGCTAATAAGCAAACTATATATAATTCATTTTAATAGCAACATATTTTATACGACTAAATAATCTTCGCTCAAATGTGTGCAAACATGTATATAACTATGAAAGTGCATATGAGTTTTTCAAAGAGAAAATGAGCGCATCAATCTCTATAAAGTTTGTGTTGTGCACGCATGCGCACTTGTTGCCGCGTCTGACCATAAGTCTCTTCGGTGACATACGGTACCGTGTATTTCTTTTATTTCACACTAAAGTTTAATCCAGGAAAATGAGCTTTCTCTATAGTAAATTAGGACGCCACAAGATTTATTATTTCTGTTACGTGTATATAAGGATAGCTTGCTATCGCTTGGAGCCATCTGTGATCAGTTGCTTCTAGGAAAATATTACCTAAGTTAAAATAACAGCTGGGAGAAATGCTATAGGGAAAATGGAAAGAAAAAAAAGAAAAGACTGGTTTTGTTCTGGGATAAGATTAAAAGAAAATGGGGACAAAAGGAAGTTAAAAATTTCACGGGGCGGATGTGGGAAATATACCCTGACATAGAAGAAATAAAACTATAGAATATACGTCTTTGATCGTGTTCTTTCTCGTTAGCGAGGCGAAATGCAGTGATAGTTTGTCATCTGGAAACTCGTTGAGCCAAGCCATCGATTGTCCTTAGTTTCTGGATATATGTACACTACAGACCAAAGGAGAGGGCTTACCTCCTAGATTCATTTTTTACAATGATGTTCATTCAGTACAAGAGCCACTCAAGATACGTTTTATGCATTCTTTGGTTTAATTAACTCCTAACAAGTGGGATGCTGAAACTATTTAAGGCAGTCGTGTATGGCATCCATTATTATTTTTTTTTAGAGAAAAGAGGTTTCCTATAATTTAAAAATCAAGCAGCCTTAAGATTGCAATAAGCCAGTAAGGTAAATTAGGCAAAAAGAGCTAACATTTTAAGGAAATTTACGCCATAACAGATTAATTAATAAATTAATCTGTTATGGCGTAAAGTTATTATTATTATTATTATTATTATTATTTGCTTTGGTTTCTGGTCTGTACTCATTTCTTTCCGGGTCCCACCCATATACCTGAGCAATTAAGAAAATACATATATTTTACATAGATAAAGCCTTTCGTACAGGGGGCCGACGCTATTTTTCAGACACTTTATTTTTTTCAAGTTTTAGGTAGCACAGGTAGTCTGTACTGTTTTAGTGTAATGGCAATAACATTTAAAAACTGTTTCAATACTACAAATGGAAAAGCAGAATTCAAATTAGAAGTATTTTTATTTTTTACAAATTTTCACATTACACAGGCGACAGTATTTTTCGGACATTGCAGAAACAATGCTAATAGTTTATGGCAGCACCCTTTTTTTCAATGACTTCTAGCAGTCTATCTTCATAATGTTCATACATATTGATAATAACGTCTCTTCGTGTTTCTAGCAGTCTATTTTTAGCATCTTTTATGCGCTGCCACAGTTCAGCCTCTCTGGTTATTTCTGGCCCGTCGAAAACAAGCTCTGCAAGCATTTCCCATATGTTTTCAATTAAATTTAAGTCTGGACTCCTTGCAGGCTATTCCAGAGTAGTTATATTTGCCTCACACATCCAATTTTTCACTGATTTGGCCACATGGATGCTGCAGTTATCTTGCTGCAAAATAAAATTACTTCCCATTTCTTTTTCTATGAGTGGTAGGGCTCTCTTTTCCAAAAGTTCTCTGAAGCACAAGCTATTTTGACGTCCTTTTAACCACTCGAGCCACAAGTTTCCATTCGGAAATACCATACCCCAAACCATGACTCCTCCTCCTCCCATCTGTCTCTTGTTGAGAATAACAGGTTTACTTTTTCTCGACCATGTACATCACCCGTCAGGTCCATCGAACTTAAAACGTTTTTCATCAGTAAATATCACTTTCTTGAATTCGATATGGTTTGTTATCCATCTTTTGGCGCTTTCCAGCCTTGCTTCCTTGTGTTTTCTCGTTAGTGTAATTCTTTTCTTGATTTTAGCATACTTAAGTCCAATTTCGTGTAGCTTCCTTTGTACAGTCCCAACAGTGACGTCAAGTTCACACTTCTCCTTTACTTTCGTCGCTGTCACCTTTTCTCCCGATGATAACAACCTTGTAACACTCCTCTTCATTCTTCTTTCTGTTCTCTTGGAAATCGTTTTTTTCCGTCCTCTCTTCTTCTTCCGCTCATAGTCTGTACTTAGCATGTATTCAACTGTTGACTTCGGTAGCTTCATCTCAGCGGCGATCTTTCGGATGCTGAGCCCGTCTTCTCTCTTCTTTTGGACCAAACTGATGACTTCTTTTGAATGCATTCTTCTTCAGGATTTTAATACGTTTTCGCAGTGAATGTTAAAGATACTCAAATGTAATGGTCAGAGTACAATTTACCTGCAGAAAATTTGCATATTGTAGACGTTCGACGTCTAAATAATTAAAAAACCCGGAATTTGTGTCATGTCCGAAAAATAGTGTCGCCTAAGTTGAAGTAAAAATAAAGAAAACATGAAACCAAAGACAAACCCATCAATCAATGTTCATACCGTTAATGGACAGTTACTGGGTAAGACGATAAACTACATCCAACAGCAAGGCCTCTGAACAGGAGGTTTTGAGGAGTGTAGAACAACCTCTTAATTGTTGGTGTTCCCAGGTCCACCCTGACCCGAGGTGGTAGCACCTGTTAGGGTCCCAGCCATGGGCAAATAATTAACCCCCCCAAAAGGGGCAAAACACTATGAAAGTATAAAGATAGATTTTAATACCAGCAATAAATTTTTGAAACAAAATTATTACCAGCAATACATTTTTAAAGTAAAAAATATTTCCGGGAATACATTTTTGAAGGGAAAAAATATACACCAACAATAAAAATCTTGTCGGCATTAAATAACCCATTGAGGTTGATATGCCGTAAAACAAACCAAGCCAAACATTTCTCAAAACAGTAGGACTCTACCAAAACTTGTAAACCAAATGAAAATATCAAAATCAATTTCTTTACAAATTGTGTATCTGAAAAGAACACATTAATGAAAGCAGATTCTGGACAACAACCCTCTTTCAAAAAGTATATCAATGAAACCAGATCTACAAACTGGTTCCTTACAAAAAATATATATTTTACAGTAGATTACTATCAATCTATTGTAAAAATCATGTCGGCATTAAATAACCCATTGAGGTTGATATACCGTAAAGCAAAACAAACCAACCATTTCTATGGTTTTTTTTTTCAAAAGTGTATTGCTGGTATTTTTTTAATGTATTTCTATATTTTCATGTTTTTTCCCAGTTTGGGCTTAGCTATTTGACCATAGCTGGGACCCTAACAGGTGCTACTACCCAGGAGGACAGGGTGGACCTGGGAACAACAGTAATTAAGAAGTGCTTCTACCCTCCTCAAAATCTCCCGATTAGAAGTCTTGCTGTTGGATGTTGTTTATCGTCATACTTAGTAATTAACACTTCTCCCGACACCATGAAGCAGTTGAGGAATGGTTAGTAAGATTGTCTTTCAAACAATTCCTACTTTAGTGATTCTGATCCTCACCAGGTGCGTGCATTCTCTCTCAACATCGGGACATGCTACAGGTAGTCGCCAAAATGTAGCTCAAATGTGCCACAATGCGTACGAGAGACATAATATGGCGGAAATAGATTCTAATGAGTTTACTTTATTCACAGCAATTGACCGGTGTTTATAATAGACAGATAATGGAGGGAGTGATAAGTCAAACAGAGGTGTATCGATTGATTATTTCCTTATGCAGAGGATACGATGTATCACTCATAATTAATTTACTAATGGATGCAATAATTTATTAAACATCACTTATAGTCAATCACTGGAGTTGGCAGATAACGATGTCAATTTTCGAGAAAGAAATTATTGATAACTTGAGTGTTTAGACATTTATGCTCGCATTTGTTCAAGAGATGTTTCGTTTTATGTTTTATTTTTATTGTTTAAAGCATTGAATTGACGATAATGGATGGATTAGTTTTAAACTAACAACTTTCAAAAATATCGCTTTTGATTGTGACAACTGTCTCAGCAAAAAAATGGCGTCTTTTTATTGATTATAAAATTAAAGATGGAAGAAAATAAGCAACATTTTCGGTATATTATGTTAGCTTTTATTTTAGGAACGGTAAAAATACAACCCAAATGCCAAACATTTTCACTTTTTATTGTGGAGTTGCTGTAAATAATCGAATGTGTAAAATTGGTTAGCGATATATGTCTCTATATCTCTGAGATAAGGTATTATGATAACTTGCATTATTTGGACTGTTATCCTCATCTTTGACATATTCACAACGTTTCGACCGATGTAGGCTCCGGCCTTCTTCAGGTGATTGGAATTTTGAACCGAACCCTTTATTTCGTCCACCGGGGTATATTGTTCTAGTTCCACGTGGCATGTCTCTTCCTGGTGTCCTCAAGGACACATAGTCCAGTAGATAAAGACGTTGCTTAGATCCAGTGACTAGTTCAATACCAGGCCACAGGAGTAGTGAACCAAAAACTTGGAGAGTTGAGGTAAAGGAAAATAACTGAGACATTCTGAAGAGACGTGGAACACTCCCCACGAAACGTATGGCAAAGAAGATGAGGATAACAGTCTGAATAATGTAAATAATGCAAGTAGTTTGCGATGTATTAATTTGTACTGGAGATTTCCCACTGAACGGTATTTTACGTTCAGCAAACGAGATGAAGTGAATTTCTTATTTAATAAAAGGAAAAGAGCTTTTGTGGTGAGGAGAGGTTATTTGATTGGATGACATGTTTCCCCAGGTTTGGTTATTTAACGTTAACATTTGTTGTGGCGCTTTTCTTAATATTGGAGCTCATTGTTTGCTACTAATGGTCAATGAGACTAGATTTGCCAACCATTAACACGCACCGAGGTGCCACGAATCAATGAGGAAGCTCTCGAAAGTGATTACTGTATAGAGAGCATGTCAAAAAGGAATGACTTCCAAGGAGAATATCATAGAGAGGGCATGTGAGAAACGAGGATGTTTTAAGAAGAAAGAGAAAGAAAGAAAAAGAGTGAGAAAAAGTGACGCAGAAAGAGAAAGACATACAGGACATGAAATAGAGAGAGAGAGAGAGAGAGAGAGAGAGAGAGAGAGAGAGAGAGAGAGAGGGGGGGAGAATCCAGAAGAAAGAAAAAGAAAACAAAAAGGAAGAAAGGAGGAAAGGAGGGAAGAAAGAAAGAAAGAAAGAAAGACAGAGAAAGACATACAGAAAGTGAGAGAGAGCGAGAGAAAGAAAGAGAGAGGAAGAATCCAGAAGAAAGAAAAAGAACAAAGGAAGGAAGAAAGAAAGAAAGACATAGAAAGATATACAGAAAGTGTGTGTGTGTGTGTGTGTGAGTGAGAGAGAGAGAGAGAGAGAGAGAGAGAGAGAGAGAGAGAGAGAGAGAGAGAGAGAGAGAGAGTGAGAGACGAAAAGAGAAAGCAGGAGGGAAAAAGAATTAGAAAACGAGGCAGATAGAGATAGAGAGAGATAATAATAGAGAGAGGGAAAGGGAGATAGACAATGAAATGTTAAACAAATTAAGTTCTACTCGCCAAGTATTAATAATCCATTTTGTTTTTCTAACTCTATGCAAATCTATTAAATGATTAATTCGAGCAAAAATTCCAGCCGCGAATCCATTTATCCTTCGGAGAGATGCATTAACATTAATTCAACAGCGTAACATGATCTCATTTTTCTTTTTTTAATCATGTCACCCCATGCAGGGCAATAAAGCTATTAAGACAGAATAGGGTGCGGAGCGCAAAAGAATAAAAAAAAAAAAAAGAGAAAAAATTATAACGTTGAGAGAACAATAGAAGAGTAATAAAAATACCATAGATAACGATTGACATTGCATTTAAATATTTGAAGATCAAAGCTGGCTGGAAAGCATGGAGGCGGAAGAGAGTTCCACAAGCGAGAAGTGCGAGAAAAGAAGCTGTTAGTATAGAACTTATGGTGACATCGAAACATTTCAACTGTAAATTGATGAGACCTTGTCGCCAATCTAGTTTTTTACTTTTATGTGCCGTGTTCCTTTAGGACGGCTCTCCGACTCCTCCGGTCCTTGGTAGCTCGTTTAGTCTTTTTGTTATTTCTCCCAGACCCTGTTCTGCTATCCACCTGCTTAAACCCATTAAGTATGTCACGCGTTGCTTTCTCCTGCCCCTCTTTCCCTCTATCCGTCCTGTGAGTATCAGATTTTCCAAGTCCTCCTTTCTCATTACGTGCCCCAGAAACTTCAGCTGTTTCTTACTGATGTTAAGTATAAGTTGCTCCTCTTTGTTTCTGTTCTCTCCAAAACCTCATCGTTGCTCACATGTTTGATCAATTGTATCCTCAGCATCCTTCTGTAGAACCACATATCTGTTGCTTTGAGTCTCTTCTTCATCTGTGAGGAGATTGTCCAGCATTCGCTGCCATACAGGAGGACAGTTATCAAGTAACAGTTCAGTACTAGTTTCTTTGTTTCCAACGAAACTTTCCTGTCTTGTAATACCCTGCTTAACTTTTGGAATGCGTCTTTGGTCATCCCAATAGTTCTTCGGATCTCAGTGTTGCACTTTCCGTCCTCTGTTAGATATTTAAATTTCTCTACCTGCTTGATTTTAGTGTCCCCGTCCTGTAAATTTAATTTTGGGTTCATCGTCTTGCTGATGCACTGCATTCTGTCTTCTTATAGTTTATGCTTAGTCCCTTCTTTTCACTCTCCTTCGCTACGTTCTGTAGGAGGTTTTGTAGTTTCCTTTCCGTGTCTACTATCAGCACTGTGACGTTTGCATATCTTATGTTATTAAGATTGTGGCCGCCAATGATGAATCATGGTAGGATTTCCAATTCTCTCAGAATTGCCTCTAGTACTGCACTTAAATTCATGAAGTCCAGGTAACGTAACGAAGATTTTCACCTGAACAGTTAACATGAAAGTATTTATAGAAATTCACAGGGAAGCTAGTTTACGGCAGTGAGAAAAATGACTGAAGTCGAGACGCCAGGTTATGACCAATAATATTGCTGATTCTTCTTTGGATTTTATCAAGAATCTCCAAATATACAGCAGGAACACCTGGGCATACAGTGGTCTAAGAAAATTCTTTAGCCAGGAGAAATAAATTACATCCAATTTCAAAATTTAATTACATAATCTCAACTCAACATAAATAAACAGTATTTGGAAATAATATAGAGTAGGTCCTCCATTTGCTAGTTTCAGTGATTGTATTCCATTTTTTATGGATTTGATCAAGTTATCAACAATCGTCTGAGCCATATTTTGCCACTCCTTTAGCAATGTTTCTTTAAGGGTTGCCACTGACGTGATTTTGGTTGCACGCTCTCGAAGTCTTTGCTCAAGGTGCTCCCAAGGTGTTCTATTGGATTCATATCAGGATTTAGGGCTACCCATGGCAGTGACTTGATTCCTTGCGATTCCTTCCAGGCCTTTGCTACTTTGATCGAAGGACATGGCGCTCCATCTTGAAAAAGGTAGTCATTCTTGTCAATCTGATTGGTTTCAAATAGTGGGAGTAGTCCTTTCTCTAATATTTGACAGTATTTTGGACCATTCAACCGCTCGTCAATAAGAATCAGCTTAGATTTCCCTTCAAACCAGACAGCGCCCCACATCATTACTCGAATCCCGCCATGTTTCACGGTCGTCTGCAGACATTCAGCGTTCCAAGTCTCATTCTGATTTCTCCAAACATAAACCTGTCTCGAATTCGAATGTTGGCAGAGTTTACTTTCATCTGACCAAATTACAAACTGCCAAAATTCATAATCTTTTCTCACGAATTCTCTCGCCCAGTCCATACAGCTGTTTCTGTTAACCTCTGCAATCAAGGGATTCTTTCTTGCAACTCTTCTTTGATAGCCTAATTCTTTCAGGGTCTTTCTCATCGCATATGGCGACATTTCCACGCTGTTGGCAACATCTTTGACGCTCTGACGACGGTTTCTGCTAACTTCCCTATTCAGCGCCCGTTTCGTTCGTTCAAACACGATGCTTCGTCTACCTGAACCTTGTTTCACACGACAATGGTCTTCATTAAATTTCTTGACAATAGTATTAACCGTCTGATGATTAACCTGGAAAAACCTAGCAATTTCTCGATTTGACTTGCCACACTGATGCCATCCTATTATTTGCCCTTGCTGAAATTCACGAACTTTAATGGCAAGATATGTCATCTATCGTTTATAAATGAGAGTAGCTTGATACTAACACGGTATTGTCTGAAGAAAAAAGAAGAACGTTATTAAACAAGCCAAAATGGCTGTAACCAAGGGTGGCTAAAAACCTATCATAGCCCACTGTATGTGGCAGCAATATTCGTAGCATGGACGAAAAGTAGACTTATAAACATGTTAGATAGATTCAGGAGAGACGAATTGTCTAATACAATACGGTGAACTAACTTTTGTAGCTGCAGATGTCGCAATGGATTCAATATGATCTTTCCACTTCATGTCAGCTAAGAATGTGAGCTCCAGAAGACGCAACGTGTCATTGTTATGGAGGTTAGCATCAGACATGCTGATGAAAGGCAGAAAAGGGCGATTTCATGTGATTGATAGATGAATAGAAATTCACTCAAATGCATATGCTGATGTAATGTTAGAGAAATCTTAGAAATTTATTAGTTAATGGAAAAAAAATAGGAAATTTAAAAATTAGTGTCAACAGGAATAGACCTCAGCGTTTCATCATTTCTATTTTCTCGAACTAAAATTAAAAAGAAAGGCAAGTGTTCAATTGACAAAGAAACGTCATTTTTAGACAAGTTTGATCAATGTGAGTGCGTGGCCTTCTGAACATGAGAATCGGGTTCAAATCACTTCTCGGTCGATTTGTCACGTGGTGATTTCTTGGTAATATTCGCCTCAGACGATCCTAATGCCCCGCTGCAAAGACCATGGGAAGCATACCACAACCCAAAACTTGTGTGTAAACTTAGAGAGACGAAACTATTTTGAAGCTCTCTATGGTTGTGCTAATGTAGTATATTGCTGCTGGGCTCAAATAAGGCGACGAACACTCACTCACACATACACAAAGACACACACACACACACACACGCATATATATATATATATATATATATATATATATATATATATTGTCCGAGTTGAGGCGAATGAGTTAAGTGAGGGAATATCATAGAGATGAGGATTGCGCAAACAGGAATTGACGGAAACAAATTTTCGGTGAAACCCGAGCCAGCCTCTCTGTTCTGTTTTGGACACCTACGCAACTTAAAGTGGCTACCCCTTCTTCAGGTATGTCGCCTACGCAACTTCGTGTGGCCACGCCTCTTCCGGCATGGGCCCACGCACACCCGTGCGTCCTTTTTATTCAAGGCTTAGGTCAACTGTACGTCCTGTTTATTTTAGCCATCGGATGCATTTCCTATTTAATGATTCCAGTTCCTATTTCCTATGCTGCGGAAGTAAGGCCAATGGTCTTTCCTCAACCGATATCCAACACTAACACGAAGCCACTTGACCGAGTGTTTGAACGTATTGACATTCTTCAAACGGTTCATCGTGCCGAATTATGTGTTCTCTCCCAGAAACTCTAATGTCCGCTCAGCATAGTTGCAATATTAAGAACATTTTGTGTATATAGGTGTTGAGCAAACGCAATTTCGGAAGAAGTATACCGTTTAATGAATAAGGAGAGCGTCTACTCAAATATGGGCATCCACTAAAAATAACGTTTAAAGTGATAAAATCTGTTGGATTATAAAAAGAAATCCATTACATCTTTAGAAAATTGCTTTGTTTACATTTTGATACGAAACAGCAGATATGAAATTTCGAGAATCTATGACGAGAAGGATTTCGATTAAAAGGCATTATTCAATCTTGCCTGATTGCCAAATTTTCTCGTTTATACACACACACACATACAAAATTCAAAATTCTTTTGAAAATAAGAGTGGTCGCTGAATTGTAGTAAGCTTTTCCATTTCTGATTTATTAAGCACGGTTTTTTATTTAATAGAAATATGACTTGACCAATACAATTTAATACACAGTTTTAAAGTTTATAAATTATTCGAATTCTTGTAAAAATCATTATTTATAGAAAATTTATTTTTAAGACAATAGTGCTCATAATACATTTTATACATAAAATTTTTTAAAAGGATTCCTAATTGAATAATGTCTCGTTTTATTTCATTTTTTTATTTTACGAATTAGAGCAGTTTTCTATAACTGGTGGTCGTGGTGGTGGGGGGGTCTATAGTTTGACCTAAAAAATTTGATGATTTATATTCGCCGAGGACTTTTGTTTTTATAATTAATATAAAACATCAAAACCCTAACCGAAAAGAATTAAATGTGTGGAGGGTAACAAATGTAAAAAAAAAAATTAAAAAAATACCAAGATTTTCAAATAAAGAAAAATCTCAAAAATAATTTCATTTAATTCTGAATAAGTCCTGAAACTTTCATTAAAATCTTATAATTATCTGAATTTGTACGAGAGCGTCCTTTTACGGTGAAAACACATTGATTTGGATTTTGGATTTTAATGGTTCCACGTAGACGTCAGAAAAAAACCGAAGATTTTTACCCTTTTTTTTACATAAAAATAGAAACAATTATTTTGACGATAAAACTTTTCAAGGTCTCTGATCAGGAGGTTTTGAGGAGCGTGGAACCACCTCTTAATTGCTGGTGTTCCCAGGTCCACACTGACCAGGAGTGGTAGCACCTGTTAGGGTCCCAGCTACGGGCAAATAGTTAACTATTACCAACAATACTTTTTTGAAAAAAAATTATTACCAGCAATACAATTTTGAAGGAAATATATTACCAGAAACAGATTTATGGCAAAATAAAATATTACCAGCAATAAAATTTTTTGTCGGCATTAAATAACCCATAATCAACAAAATAAACCAAATCAATCTAAACCAAAGAATACATATTCTATTCATGCAAATCTATCCTAAAAATGTCGGCATTAAATAACCCATTAAGGTTGATATGACGTTAAACAAAATAAATTAAACCAATCTAAACCAATGAATACATATTCTATTCATACGAATCTATCCTAAAAATGTTGTCGGCATTAAATAACCCATTGAGGTTGATATGCCGTTAAACAAAATAAACCAAACGAATCTAAACCAAAGAATACATATTCTATTCATACGAATCTATCCTAAAAATGTCGACATTAAATAACCCATTGAGGTTGATATGACGTTAAACAAAATAAACGAAAACTTAGCTTTTATGAAGTTTGCAGCATTTCTTTTCATCATTTTTAGTGAATCATTAGATGTACCTATATATAATACTAATTTTCTAAACAGTAACCACCACTGAATATGCATTGCCGTCAGCGCTGAAAATGTCGTGGATTGACAGCTGTACTGGGCAACTGGGAACTTGACTCATCACAATCATTGCCCGCCATCTGATTCTGCTCACACCCACTGTTTGGTGTCTGTGAAAGGATTCAGCTATCGTCGATGATTGCTTCGTATGCAGTTTTATGGCAGACATCCGTTTCCCAGTAATAGAGCAAATAAATTATTGATTATAGGGCGGCAAGGTTCAACCTCGCCTGCCACTCAACAAATGTCCTATTCTGACACCATAAAACAGCAAAATAAAAATGTGTCATTTATTTTGGTGTTACCCTCATATATATATATATATATATATATATATATATATACATATATATATATAAATATAAAAGTGAACATAGAAGTCAACACTTAGAGGCGACAGTCTGTTTCATGCTAGTGCAATCGTCAGGCAGCATGATCGCGATCGTATATATATATATATATATATATATATATATATATATATATATATATATATATATATATATATATATATATTTATACATGGTGCGATAGATAAATTGTCGTCTAAATTGCCAAAATTGCACAAAAGATTTTTGAAATACTAAAAAGTACATTTGTTCAATAAAATCGCCATTGGCTTCAACCACGGCCATCAGATGAATTCAGAATTTCCTATATCTCTTCTGGTTTATCTCCTTGTTTAAGTTGGTGAATAAGACCAATAATCCTTGTCTTCAGTTCATCTTTGACAAGGAGTTTTGTTGGTCTCTCGCTGGTCTGGGGAGGTAGGTGGCCAGATGTAAGGGGTGATGTGGCCGCAGAATTTGTCTGACAGCACCATGACTGGGTTCTTCTGTTTGTGTGGCACGGTGCAGAGTTTTCTGTTGACAGAGGATTTTCCAGCAGCCACCCTTTTGACACAGGTCGTTAACTGGATACCTCTCTGTGTTTTCTCTCAATATGGCTGAAGCTACCCTCCAGGAAAGTGATCCATTTCACCCCCTCGGGCTATCGTCCTCAGCTGACATGAGATGGAATGACTATATTAAATCCATTGCTAGGTCAGCTACTAAGAAAGTCTGTTCACTATGTCGTGCGAGACAATGTTTCTCTCTAGGATCGATCTTACATATTTATATGTCTACCATTCCTTCATACTTAGAATATTGCTGCCACATATATTCCAGTGTCTCTGCTATTGATCTTGAGCTCTTAAGAAGAATCAGCAATATTAATGGTCCTGATCTGGTGGCTCAGCTTCAGTCACTTTCACTCTTGCCTCTCTGTGTCTTTTCTATAAATACTTTCATGGTATTAGTTTGGATGAGCTCTTCGCTATGACACCTAGACTTTATGAATTTAAGAGCAGTATTAGATTGGCGTCGAGATCTCATCCTTTTACAGTTGAGCTGGATAGATGTAACCGTAAGTTCTATGCTAACAGTTTCTCTTCCCGCACTTCTCGCTTGTGGAACTCCCTTCCGGCTCCAGGCTTCCCAGTCAACTTTAATCTACAAAAATTTAAATACAATGTCAATCGCTATCTATTGTCCCTCTGATTACTCTATCCTCTTTCCGCTCATTATTAATGTTTCTATTCCTAATTCTTCCACACTCTTTAACCCCTTGTATTTAATGGCTTTAATACCTTGCGTAGGGTAACACACACACACACACACACACACACACACACACACACACACACACACACACACACACACACACACATATATATATATGGAACGCTCTGAAAGTAATGCCTCTACGTCCATACCACCAATCCCACCATTGATGTTGTTCACCAACATAATAAAAACGGGAGAAATTGCAATCGGGGAGACGCTTGAGTATAGGTGTGTGTTTTTGACTGATTTATTTTTACGGTTTATCAACCCTTGGTGCTCTATTTAACGCCGAAACATATTTTGGATTATAAGAATATTTTTGGCGTGTGAATACTATATATAATTATTTTTTGAAAATAATAATGATTGTTCCAAATAAAAGTCCTACTATTTAAACCATAGATCGGAGAGGAAATGAATTTATACCTTTCTCTAGAGTAATTACGAGTAGATGAATGTAACGAATCCGACTGGAAATTGAATTTGGTTCTCCGATTTCCCATTCCAATACGTTATCTTTTACACCATCCGCACATCCCGTGTGTGTATTTATAAACAAAAATCGTAAAATACATGAAAACAGAAATATTCAAGCTAATAGGATAGGCGTTTTTGGTGCTTCGGGGTCTGTTTCTACTGGAATTAACTTTTCTTTTTTTTTTTAAATGTATATATCAAAGCCTTATCATCTACGCAATTTCCTGACAGTATATATGTAAACAAATCATTTGTTTGTCGTAAGAAATCCAAGGTGTGTTTCATCGTATTAGTAAGATGAACCTCCCACCACGGAGGAAGGTTTGCGTCGTAATAAAACACCAGGAGACAGTAGTAGAGTAGTCAGCGTTGCAATCAGCAGCTGTTGTCGTACGTTAGCGCTATGGCAGATGACAATTAGAGACGTTGTTTGACGTGTTACACACACACACACACGCTTACACACCCTAACGCATGCACACACACATATAAACGTTTAGATCAATGTATATATATATACATACATACATACACGTGTATATATATATATATATATATATATATATATATATATACGTGTATATAAATATATATATATATACGTGTATGCATATATATATATATATATATATAGCATGATGATTGCATCTAGCATGAAACAGACTGTCGCTTCTAAGTGTTGACTTCTATGTTCACTTTTATATTTACACACGCTCTATCTCTGATATTGAGCACTTTATCCCATAAATATAGCACATTTTAAGACTATGTTTCTTCATATATATATATATATATATATATATATTGCACATAAGTCGATATAATTGCATAATTAATCCATGAGAGGTTGCTGAAAAGTTAGTGGACTGGCTGACTTTTAATAATCTGTAGAAATTTTTACCTTGCATCAGAAACAATTTTTTCCCTATCTATCTATCTATCTATCTATCTATCTATCTATCTATCTATCTATCTATCTATCCCTCAGTCTTTCTCTGTTTAACTGCCTCTCTACACCTCCTCCCTGAATTTCCCGTGTCTACCTGTCTCGATATCAATATATATATATATATATGTTCATATCGATCAATCTATCTATCTATTAGGTATCAATTCATGCCAACGGATAATCTGTCAGCGTCAATGCACACACACACACGCGCGTGCGCACACACGCATATATATATATATATATATATATATATATATATATATATATATATATATATATATATATATACTTATGTATGTATGTATGTATGTATGCATATATTAATTTTCCTTCTTTTTATCCATTACGGTTTGCTTTTGTTTTTAAACAACAATACATGGAAAATCTTTCATTCTCTCTCTCTCTCTCTCTCTATATATATATATATATATATATATATATATATATACTTTTTCCTATACTTTTTCCTATATGTATGCTCGTAGAATATTTATGTGTATTTGTATCTAGATCAATGCCTGGTTATACAAAAAATCTTTCAATATACAGTGCGTTATATGCACTTAAATTATCATACAAAAAATATACACGATATATCAATCGATAAATATGTAATATAATACATTAAAATAAATAAAACATATAAATACTTACATACCTACATATATATATATATGTATATATTAAAATACATATATTAAAATAGACACACACACACACGCACATATATATATATATATATTACATAAAATACATGAATTAAAAACAGAATTCATTAGAAAAATATTCTATATTATTCAAATGTTTGTACAGATGCAAAAACGACAAAAATGTCATCCAATAAAGCTGTTATCCAATAAAATCAATAACTGCTATCCAATAAAATATGTCATCCAATAAAACTGCATGTGACTGAATGCAACCATCAAGTGGTTTCTGTTTATGATTTATAGCCATGATGTCCTTGATGTTGGCCCTTGCCAATTTCAGGTCGCCGGTTATTTTCCCTCACAGAGATATATCTACATTAGTGTCTCAGGAAATCAGTAAACAAAGCGAGGATGCCATTTATTGGTGAGGGATGGTCGCAGATTTCGAAATATTCTCAGCCACACACTTTGTAGGCTGTGGAAAACAAAAAGCACAAACTTACTGGAATACAAAGAGCCGCCCCCCTTTTTTTTCACTTTGCCACGGGTGACGCGTCTGTGATACAAGCCGCCAGCTTGTCCCCCTTTCAAAAAGCTCGCTATCTCCGAGTAGATATGTTTAATGGTTAGTGGGAAGAGCACGGCGAGTCGTCTCATTTCCCATGACAGACTGAAAACTGGCATGATTAGGCACTCGATATAGACGGAAAGGTCGCCAAACATTATTTCCATTTATGCTCTGCTGAAGACGCCTTCTAAAATACCTAGCACCCCTTATATATATATATATATATATATATATATATATATATATAAGTGTAAACCTAGGCCAACACCGAGCGACAGTCTTCATGTGACATAGCTGTGATACGGTGAAACAGTCTGTCTGTGGATGGCAATATATAGGCTCCTGAAAAATTTATTTCGGTTGTGCTCTCTGGGGAGGAAGTGTGAGTTTGTAAATAGTGACTATTACAGCTATTATAGCAAGACTCTTCGACAAGCGAATCGAGTCCTTTCAGTTACTGTGTTTATCTAAAGAAAGAAATACGCTAAAATTCACCTTCGCCCCTGCCGTGCGCCGACGGCTTAGCGGTAGTATCTCCGACTGACGCAAATTCAGACGTGTTTCGATCTTATCTAGAGGCAACCGGACGTCTAGCCACACTGAAGAGCTGTGATACAGCGAAACAGACTGTCTGTGGATGACTATATGTATATATATATATATATATATATATATATATATATATATATATATATGCGTGTGTGTGTGCGTATAAAATGTTTACACGTAATCATTTTCTTTCAAGCTTTATCGTTGCTCAGGTGTTCGGACCACGGTATTCTCAGCATCCTTCGGTAGCCCCACATATATCTTTTCATCTGTGGGGAGATTATTTAGCATTCATTGCCATATAGGAGCACCGATATTACATAACCGTTCATTACTCTTTTCTTTGTTTCCAATGAAATTTTCATGTGTCTTAATACTTTGCTTGGCTTTTGGAAGGCAGCAAGATACCCTGCTTAGATAGAAACATATAATTAATGGCGAATATTTAAGATTAATATCGAATTTTTATTTTTAAAATTTAATACAGGATTTGACGCTGGATACTATTAGCTTAATTGCTAGTCTCGTGTACTGAGTACTAAAAAAGAAATAAATAGCTTCGTAAAATGAATTTGAAACATTTCAAATAGCAAACTTTGTTGAAAATATCACCTCGCCATGGGAGCAATTGTTAGTATTCTACACTCGCAAGATATTTACTGATAACGTTCGATCTTCAGTTAATCCATAACTATGCCATTGTTTTTTTGTTTTATTAAGCGTATTCCAGTAAATATCATCGCTAGATTCTTCGCCGATATAGTGAATTTGTTCCTCACTGGGTTGTCAAATATTCTCCCATGCCCGACAATTCGCTAGTGAAGTGAGTTCGATAACCATGATGTGCTTTACTCAAACGTTGCTGGGCCAGGCTTTATAAATATCTAATTTTATTTTGCCTGGTTACCAGGAATTCATCCTCTAAGCAGTACCTCTACATTGCTCTAGTAGTTGATATGTAACGAGAAAGCAACGACCCACCTCAAAAGAGACTGAGTGGGAAATAAAATACCCCCAAAATTCGGTTTGGAAAATGACACCGGAAAATATTAACTGGTTCTCTGTTAAAAGAAGCACGTTTCTAGCATTACAAAGCGAATAATTACATTTATCAAATACTCATGTAGAGGCAATAGCGTATTTATTTTGGGTAAGTTTGTACGTCCTTACGTGTTTTCTGTCTACACATATTGATCATACGTTGTGATGTGTGTGTGTGTGCGCGCGCGCGTTTTTTTTTTTTACTATTCCGTGTAATGTAGAACTGTAATACGTCATTGCATTACGTCATCACTGCAATAAAATCACCAATATGTGACCTTCACCTTCCTTCTCTTCTCGTATCTTACATTGAAAAAAGAAAATAAAACCATGCTATGAAGAAGATATTATGTCGAAAATTTTTTAGAAACAAATAAAATTAGATGTTCTACTAATCTTTCCCGATTCGGAGTCTCGCAGATATACTGATCAGCCTGTAGGGAGTGACAATAGTAAAACTGAATTTATTTACAGAAATCATGCGTCTAAAAAGAACTTATTCCCATAATGATATGATTTATTTACAGAAATAATACATTTCTCAAAAGACATATTTCTCTAAATACGTTATTTACAGAAATGATATAAGCTATATATGATTTTTGTAAATAAATCTTCTAATATAGGAATTCTGGAAATAAATTCAATTTTACTATCAAACCACCAGGACATGCTGATAGAAAACCGCGGTAGGCTAAGTCGCGAAAGATGTCTTACACACACACACACACACACACACACACACACACACACACACACACACACACACACACATACACAGACATATATATATATATATATATATATATATATATATAAGAGTTTAGGAAAAAATATCCCACTGATTCCAAATCAGTCGTGTTTCGATCCTCGGATGTCTAACGACACAGATGAGCTGAAACAGTCTATCTGTGGATGACAATATATATATATATATATATGTTTTTCTTTCTTTCCTTCTTTCTTTCTTTCTATCTATCTATCTATCTGCTGTTCCTATCTATCTATCACGTTCTGTTCCTATCTGTTTATCTATCTATAGCTCTATCTCGTTCTGTTCCTCTGTCTCTCTTACTACATATATATATATATATATATATATATATATGTATATATATATATATGTAAAAAGGCTATACCTAAATGTATTTTAAAAATAGCTTTTTTTTGTTTTAATTCTAAGCTTTCAAACGTTACCCGTATGGATAACCGTATTTGTGCAGACGCTCTTCCTTCATCGTAGAACTCTTCGTAGCAGAGCAGACAAAGCAGGACGGATCAGACGTTGCTTTTTCTTAGATGCCGGTAGACGAAATATTACCGTTTAAAATAAACGGATTTTGTAGTCAAATACGGGAATCTCTTAAAAATAACCTTTGAACTGATATATATATATACATCTATATATATATATATCTATATATATATATATATATATATATATATATATATATATATATCTATATATATATATTGATAGAGAAATTAACGTTTTATTAGAGAACATTAATGTATTTGCTTTTGTAAATAAATTGAGTTTTACTCTCAAGCCCTGCCTCCCCGCTCACCTCACATGAAAATATCATAGCCTCGAAATTCTGTGTCGGGAAAGATATTATAAACATTTAAACATTTGCCTTAAAAGCGTTATCTCCCAGAAAATACATTGTTCGTCCATTTCCTTTTGTTACAGGGTCAAGTAAAAGCCGCGCACCATGGCGGATTGATGCATAAGCCAATGTGGTTCCCTTGAGTGGCTTCAGAGGTCACCAGACATCACACGTTTAGATTTTTTTTTTCTCTGTTGGGCCATTTGAAATCAGTTGTTCATCAGACGCACCCAAGAAATATTGAGGAACTTAAAGAAAGAATTAAATAAGGAATGCAAATTAAACTCTTCAACATGTTAATGAATTCTGCAGGCACAGAATTGAAATGTGTTTTGAAAAGGAGGAGGACATTCTTTGAACAGCACATATAACAATTTAATAACGATAAATAACATTTTCAGTTTTACTTATGATTTTAATAAATTATCCTCCTGAGATGCACAAATTTTGTCTCACCCGGTATATTGCTTACGGTCACATCACGTTGGAACACCGGTTCCCGTACGATCGCCGAAGTTAAGTAACGTCAATCCAATCGCACGTAATTGTTAATCGGAGAGCCGTGTTCCGGTCCCCGTTGGTGTCATTATAATCACTTACGCGCAAATATCCCTGAGCAAAGATATGAATCCACCTCTTCTCCCCTCTAGCTATGGGTTAATTAGTAAAACTTGTATCACTAAATCATTATTATCTCAAAAAGTTCTTACAATCTAAAAATATCTTTGGGTTTTAAATAACCAGCAAAAGGTTGATAAGCCGTAAAAACGAATCAGTCATTAAAAAAGATTAATTAATTATCGTTCTTAATTTTGCAAGTAATTTTGACGCAAGACGACCGTCTCTATTTCATCTTATTTTAGCATTTAGACAAATAACGAAAGAAAACAAAACAAAAAACAAAGCAAACAAAAAACTGTCATTGAGTTTGTGGCGCAGATTAAATGCAAACTGACCTTTGAGAAGTAATGTAAACACCATTGTTTGCCGTAGCTACTATCAGATAGCAAAGATGTTTAGGTGTAGGAAAGAAAGAAAACGCGAAGGATGGAGCGTTTGCAGCATAGGGGGGATGATGCAAAAATTCGGTTGATAAAATATGCATAAGTAATTCTTATTTGAGAAGCTATGAATATTTCTAGCGGAATTCATAGCTACTTTAAGTATCAAGTATGAAGGTGGATAGATATTTTTTCATAAGTTTATTTGCTTTGGGATTTATATATAAAGAACAAAATTTCGCGAGGGAGATTACAAAAGTTCATATAAAAGGCATGTTCTAAGAATTCGCTGCAAAATATTATACGAGGTTTGTCAGAAAAGTAATGTGACATCCGTTCTTCGATGTTAGAGGCATCGTTCATTGAGTCACATGGCCAGACGATCAGTCAGCAAGTTTGCAAAGAGATGCTGTAGCGGTTGTTTCGCTCAAATCCGCGAGAAGAGACGAGAGCCGTGGCAGGACAAATCGTGGTCGCTTCACCACGACAATACGCCAGCTCACAACGCCTTGAGCATCTGACATTTTCTAGCAAAGAAAAACATCAGCGTACTGGAAGAACCTCCTTGTTCACCTGATTTTGTTCCTAGTAATTTCTTTCTTTTAATCAAGCACAAGGGGATTATCAAGGAGATCCGTTTTGAAGGCGTGGAGTCCATCAAGAGGGCAGTAACGATGGAGATGATGGACATCCAAGAAGAACCCTTCCAGCAGTGCATAGAGTGGTAGAGGAGGAGAGAAAAATGAATGAAACTCGAGGGGGATTACTTTGAAGGCGAAACCAAGTAGTTTGGAATTGAAATAAATTGTTTGGGACACGGGTCTGGTTACTTTTCAGAAAGAACTCGTATATTGATATGTATATGCGGCAAAGTTAACTTGGACTTCCGTGTTATAACCTGTATTAACCTTAAGTATTTTGATTGGAATTTAGGCCAGTTTAAAAACGACCCTTTTTAGGGTACGATGAATCCTATAAAAATTGAAACGAGAACTAAGATAAAATTTATGATTAATTGATTCGTTTTTGAAGACTTATCAACCCTTTGCATAAAATATTTTTGAATTGTAAGAATTTATTTTGGGAGATAATAATGATTTAGTGCTGCAAGTCTTACTAATTAACCCATAGCTGGAGGGGAGAACAGGTGGACTCGTACCCTTTACCTAGTGCATAAGTGAATATAACGAACCCGATTGAAATTTGAACTAGGTTCTCTGAATATCAATTCCGAGCCATTATCTATTAAACCACCTACACATCCAAGCTAAACAGCACCTGATATTCCCAAGCTGTCCGCCATCTAGATACTTCGGTGATCGTACGGGAATCGGTGTTTCAATGCGATATGGTCCTAAGCCTAGGATTATGTGAAGAAATAAAGCTGATACTTAATCATGTTTGCTTTTAATTCCATTTTCCCGTGAATCTTTTGAATGCCAGATTACAGTCACGAAATAAGTAAACGTATAGATATGATCAGAATGAGATAGGAAGATAGATAAAGATAGATATGATCAAACTGTTATCATAGAGAAACACAAATTCCACAAATTAGACACAACTGCATAATAATATGTAGCTCCTCACTTCGGTTGAATAACGATGGTTACACGACGTAGCCTGGAATCTAATAGGCGCTGGTGTTGTATGGGAATCTAAATGCGTTCTAGGACCGGATCACGTACACATCATTGCACTTAAAAACTGAACGGTCCATAATGAAAAGCATCGTTCTTATAGTTCTGAAGAACTTCCTAAAATCTGGTTCCGCCAACTTTGGAAGAATATTCGTCGTTACTGATGAAGACAGTGAAAGCAATTATTTCCCCTTAGTGACTACCGAAATATCTCGAAGAACGATTCTTTGTCGTATGTCTTCGTACTCTGCCGAAATCCTAGCATCTCGGCTTCAGTCAATTTATTTCTGTCGTAACGTAACTTCCCTGTAACCTTTTCTATAAATATGTTCATGGTAATTGTTCGGATGAACTTTTTTCTTTGCTACCTAGTCTTTATGAATTTAAGCGCAGTACTAGATTGGCGGATAGGTCTCACCATTTTACAGTCGAAATGGCTAAATGTAAACGTAAATTCAGTCCATTTGATCTTCAAAAATTTAAATGCAATCTCAATCGTTATCATTTGTCTTTTTAATTCTTTTATTTTATAGATCTATCTACTTCATAATATTCTTTTTTTGTCATATACTTTCGCACTCAGTAACCCCTTGCGTCTTAGTGGATTTATTGCATTGTTTGGGGTGAGATGAATAGAAAACAAAACAAAAAACATAATGAATTTGTAGATGGTAACATTGGTCGTGAAAGCGATGAATTCCCTCTAAGCCGAGATCAGACTAAGAATGGAATACAATGCCATATATGGAGAGGAGTTGCCCAGTTTTCAATTTACAGTCTCGATAGTCCAAAAACGTATACGCGGCCTTGTGGGTGATGAACTGTTTTCCTCCCTACAACCGCTTTCCCATGAAACGTCGCAGGCCTCTCGCATGTCTATCTCTATTTCCATAGAAAGTGTTTCTTAGTTTTACCAGTTCTAACCCTTACGGCTAAGACCCACCATGCCACCCACACACATTATAGCGAACCATGTCCATTCCTTTTGTATTCCACTGGTGAGAAGTAAGTTCCATTCGAACAGCTTCTTCTCACGAATTGCTACTTTGTGGAACCGACTCCCAAGAGGATGCTTCCCCAATCTCTACAATCTTAACTTGTTCAAGTCTAGTGTTAACCGTTATCTTCACCACATATCCACATAAACTGTGCCTCTTACCAATTTCTCTGTAACCCTCTATCTCGAGTGGCTCTTGGGCCTTGTACAGGGTGAACATTATTGTAAAAGAAAATCTTAACATCTTCAAGCCTAGGATCCATAGTTATCTATTCTACAGTGAGTCAGTTATGTGCCAAACGTGATACCCGCTTCGGCGATCGTGTTTCTTTTGGTTCAGGATGACTAGGTAGAAGATTTTCTCGCAGAAGGTTGCTATTTCTTACAGCGATAGACTGGTTGCCAAGCAAGGCTCTAGGACCCAATCTGTCCTGTTATTTAACCCATGGAGTGGGGAAGAAGAAGACATGCTTTCAGAACCCGAAGGAATTCGAACACGGCTTTCCCAATGTCTCATTCCGAGCCATCTAGTCTGCATATAATCATAATCTGCACTTTTATCTCTTGCTTTAATATTCATGAAACGACCGTATTCAGTAACGCTCTACCTTGAGGGACTCTTGGGCTTTGTATTGGATGAACAGTATTGTAAAAAAAAAACTTGTTAATGCACCGAGACAATCCCTACTGATTGATTAAATGGTCTGATAAATAGAATCCATCAAGGGAATATCCACTTGAGATTGAAGTCATCACCAATGATATCAGAGTACAAATCACTTTCCAAAGTACTAGGTGATATTCTCAAGGGCAAATCCATTAATCACTTTGCAGAGTCGCAGATAAGCATACATTAATATGAATAACAGATAATAAAAGAAAAATTAGTTCATTGAATATAGAAAATGTGAGGTGCACAAAAAAATTACTTTCGCGTGAATGCGCAAAACCGGATCTATGAACCGATTCCTGCCTTAGGGAAAGGCTTGAATTCATTTCTAATCTTTTTAATGGTCGCATATCTTAGACAAATATCTCGTCACCGTCTTGTCACAATGAGTAAGAGAGAAGAGAAGTGAGTAAATGAGCCAGAACATAGAAAAAACATTCTCCTATAACTAACCTGGGTCCGATATGCAGATCGGTGGTTCTAAAATTAAAAAAAAAATTCCCTGTAGTTTATCCGTTTCGATATACACGGACGGTACAACGGACGAAACGTTGTGATAACAAGAACAAAGATGAGGACAATAATCCGAATATAAAGTCTTTACAAGCTTTAAGTTCTACTATGAAGTCAACCCTGCATCTAGAGTTTGAGTTTATCAAAAACTGTTAAGACTGAAACCTTGTATCGTCCAGAAAATTATTTAGTTCTAAAGATTTTTTAAAAGATCAGTCTATTATTCCATGATCATTTTCCTGCTTATTCATGTTGATCTTAGCCCTCTCTAGACTTCTAACTTTCTGTCCTGGAATAACAAAGTGCCGCACACGTTTCCCGTACAATTTGATTTTCAAGTCTTTTTTAACTGCTCTTTGGATTGTCATAGCTGAAACTCCTCGCTTGTGTGCCAAACGTCTTATGGAATGAGTTCGATCTTTTCTAATTGATCTCATTAGTTGAAATGACGACCCCTCTTCTTGTGACCTCTTGATTCAGTTTTCCTCTCTACTGTTCCCTCTGAAACTTATTCAGCGTTATCTTGATGATTCTTAAATGTACTTTGAAAATGAAAGCCAGAGTATGGATTTTGGTTTCATTACTGAAGGCCTGAATGATCTTTTTCCTCTCACCATTGTTCAGTTGGGAAACAGTGGATCTGACACAAAACAATTTCAACCTGCTCTCTTTTTAGCTGAATAACTAGAAGGCTTTTTCAGTGATTCTTACGGAAATAATGTCAAGATGCTTAAATGTCTTACCTGAAAACCTAGAAAAAAGAAATTCAATTAGTTTTATGTTTTTTTTATTAGATGTTAAACATGTTGTGAGATGGATAATTGTGCTGTTATACGATTTGGACAATTTTGCTGTTATACATAGGAAACAATGAGAAAATTGTCGCCATATTATATTTTTAATTTGGCGCATGCGCGTTGTTTGTTTTTGATTTTGACGACTGCCCAGTATAATAGGTTCAGTTGGGCATCGTCTGTGAGAAAAAAGAACACCACGACGCAATTTACTCATCCAGAAATTTGGAAACGCCATGCTGTACTGTTTGGTGTTCACGCTGGAAAGTCCAATACGAACATTTCAGTGTTTGGGTATCAATCTGGGGACAGTGCAGAGGATTCGGAAAGAGCTGGATGAGTCTAATGGTGATTACGAAGGTATGGCAGCTCGAAAAACTAACTCCGATTGTTCTGATAAGAAAAGAACTCGCGAATTCGTTGGTGCGAGCTTTAGATTCAACACGGAGCTTTCCATCATGTGCCTTGATGTAAACCTCCGTTTCTGCTGTGGGTCAAGAGGGTGGCTGTTGGAAGACCCTATGTCTGGCAACAGGACTCTGCACCATGTCACACAAGCAGAAGAACCCAGTTATGGCTGCCAGACAATTTCTGCAACCACATCACCCCTTACATCTGGCCACCTAACTGCCTAGACTGCAACCGCCTTGATTATTATGTGTGGGGCGCAGTTGAGCGAGAGACCAACAAAACTCGTTGTAATACCAAAGATGAACTGAAGGCAGGGTTTACGTTAATATTCACTAACTTACACGATGAGACTGCCCAGAAGAGTTGCAGGAGATTCCGAAGTCATCTGGAGACCGTAGTTGAAGGCAATGGCGATTTTATTAAATAAATTTAATCTTTAGCATTTCAAGATATCTTTGTGCGATGTTGTTAAATATATTTGTTAAAATGATTTGTCAGTGTTGTTTTAATTTTTGCGTAATTTAGACGACGATTTATATATATATATATATATATATATATATATATATATATATATATAGTGCCACGCAAAAGTTTACAAGACATAGCAAAAGTGTTTTTTTTTAGTTATTTCTAATACAGTTCCATTAATTAAACTTTTTCTACTTGTAGAACATATATTTAGGTATACAGTCGAACAATCAGATTTAAAAAAAAAAAGCTTCAAAACGTATCCCACGAAGAAAAAACGATATTTAATAATTCAAAAGTTTACAACACATTTTTCATGAAAGTGTTCAAATTTTACTAGAATGTTTCAAATTAGGATGGTGTTGTTTTTTTTTAGAACGTTCCAGATTAATTTTATAATTAATTTTTGGAATGATTAAAATTATTGCGCCATTCTTTTTCTGTCAACCATTCTTTAAACATTGACAAAATGGGCAAAAGCAAAATAATTGATCAAGACCCCCGTAAACTTATTGTTGACCTTCATACAAATGATCTTGGTTATAGGAAGATATCTAGTCAGTCAAATGTGCCATTGCGTTCAGTTGGTACGATAGTTCGTCATTAGAAAACGTGTCATTCCATTCGCCCCCCAAAGCTCTAGTCGTCCTAGAAAGGTAACGGAATGTACGGCAAGATGATTGGCGAGAAAAGTTGGCAACGAGACCCGAGTTACGCTTCAGGGAGGACTCGAAGTAAGTGGAGTAAAAGTAAATACGGATACAATTAGTCGTTCACTTCGTCGATATGATATCTTTTCAAGGACTCCAAGGAGAAAACAATTCTTAAGCGAAAACACGTTCTTGCTAGACTGGATTTTGCAAACGAGCATTGTATGAAACCTGCAGCATTTGGGGAAGATGTAATTTGGTCAGACGAAACGAAAATAATATTTTAGCAGAAATGCTGTGGAGAAAGAAGGGTACTGAATATTCCCCGGAGAATACTATCCCATCAGTCAAATTTGGAGGCGGATCAATGATGATCTGACGTTGCTTCAGTGCCCAAAGTGTAGGGAAGATTGAAATGATAGTAGGGAGGATGAATGGAGCGTATTATGGGGATATTTTGGAGAGAAATTTACGTCAGAGTGCACATTCGCTGGGCTTGGAACCAGGGTGGGTCTTTCAACAAGACAACGATCCTAAACACAGTGCAAAGCTTACAAAAGCACGGATTTAATTTAAATAGAACAGACGTTCTAAAAAGGTCAAGTCAATCTCCAGATCTCAAATCGATTGAAAATTTATGGAGAGAACTGAAACGGAGAATTCAAATAAGGAACCCGCAAAATCTGCATGAACTAAAGGAATTCTATCGTGAAGAATGGAAAAATACCAGCGAAGAATGATGCAAGAAATCCGTAGGGGACTACTTTAAAAGCCTCCATGTTGTAATAAGCAATAACGGTTACGCTACGAAATATTAAGAGATGATTTAATAAATGTATTGTAAACTTTAGCTTTATTAAATATTGTTTTTTTTCGTGGGATATTTTTATTTATTATTTTTTAAAAATCTGATAGTTTGACTAAAGGCTTAAACATATGTATTATTAGCAGTAAGAGTTTCATTAATCTGTGTTATAAATCTGTCTATATTTCTGAGATGAGGCATTATGTAACATTATTTACATTATTCGGACTATTGTCCTCATCTTTGTCGCCATATTTATTACAACGTTTCGGCCGTTCTACGCTCCAGCCTTCTTCAGGTGGTTGGAATGTCGAACTGAACCCTTTATTTCGCTCCCTGGAGTAGAGTGTTTTAGTTGACATCAGGACAAACTTCAAAAGCTTGACGACACTTCGGAGATATCTCTACCGAGTAAGAACCCCCCATAGAGGAGAACATGACTAAAGACTGCATGTACGCTCTCCCGTGCAGCTGTGGAAAGAAATATAAAGGGGAGACAGGCTTCCCCCTTAAGGTAAGGCTTCAAGAGCATAAGAAAGCTGTAACAGGAGGGGAAGTGGAAAAACTCAGGCGTGGCTGACCACATATGGAGAGAGAAGGGAGATCACCGCTCTCTGTGGGATCAAGTTGAGATCATAGAAAAAGAACATCATTGGAAAATTCGTAAACTTAAGGAATCAGCACATATGCTAGGCCACAAAAATCTCCTGAGCCGACCAAGCATAGAAATGAATACAATATGGGAACCAGTAATAAGGAGTGCAGAGAAAAGCGATAATAACAACGAAAATTGCAATATGAGCTCTGGTAAAAACATGGGATAACAGCAAAAATTGCAATATGAGCACTGGTAAAAATGGTTGCTGAAGACATTAGGTTTATAAACCCCAGAAATTCATACACAGATGTCAAGGACACATGGCGCAGTGGATAAAGGCGTTTGTTAGAACCAGAACCCAAAGAGTGTGAGTTCAATACCCGGCTAAGGCAGTGAATAACTTTCAGAGGGAGATTAACGGGAGATAACTGACATCCATTAAACTTGGCACATGGAACTAGAACAGTCTACACCAGTGAGCGAAATAAAGGGTTCAATTCGACATTCCAACCACCTGAAGAAGGCCGGAGCGTACAACAACCGAAAATAGGGCGAGAAAGATGAGGATAATAGTTAAAATAGCCTAACGAAACATTTTTTGTAATGTGTTGTAAACTTTTGCGTGACACACACACACACACACACACACACACACTCTCTCTCTCTCTCTCTCTCTCTCTCTCTATATATATATATATATATATGAATAAAAAGACACAAGAGGGACTTTATCAAGGCAATGTACAGTTTATTTTGTTATAAACAAAATCAAGGATGTCATTTTTGTATCAAAACGTTTAAATTAGAGAACGTTCATGAATGCTCTTCAGGTGTTTGAAAGGTCACTCAACATGTGGAAGACACAAAGTGACATAATTCAAAGTCTGGAAAAAATAGTCAATAAAAAAGTTCGATTTTCTGCCAGTAATATTCAAGAATTCTTTTTTGAGAATAATCTTTTCTCTTGTCTCTTTTTATACACTTTGTACTTCTACAGACACACTATATCTGAAAGTGTGTGTGTGTGTGTGTGAGTGTGAGTGTGTGTGTGTGTGCGTGTGTGTGTGTATGTATTTCAATATCCATATGCTAGGATTATATATATTTGCACATTTAAAATAATACTCCGATAACAAAGTTATAATCCAGTAAACATCTGTTTATACACAGATAACACGTTGACTTAGAAATCTTCATCGCTAGCCTCGTCGATTATCAATTGTTGATTTTTGTTGATGTGTAAAAATCAAAAAAAATCTACAAAACAAATGATCTGTTTGGTGACCTGCGTGGATCAAGCAAATAATTTGCAAACCTGTGAAAGTTTGCAAATTAATTGGTTCATTTTTGCAGGCAACATTTCAAATCGTTTATACTCACTGACATTTATTTAGAGAACATCATTGATTGTCTTGTCTTTCGTTGCAGAAAATCGATCTTTTTGGATTGATTAGTTTTTAATCCAACTGTTTTCTACCAATCTTATCTCGCCGTCGCTTTTCGGTTATCTGGATGTGACTGCTATCTGCATATAAGGATCTTGGTAAATTAGTACAGCCGTTATGTCATAAATTTTTAGTGAAGGCATACTCGGATTGTTACTTATTTTGCTTTTAAGTGCGCGTCCCTTCAGGACGTAAGTGATCGTGAATCTCTACAGATATTCTTTTGTATTGGCGCTCAATTGCCATGAATTCTTGCCATAGATAGGGAAGTGTTTTTCCTGTTATCTTCTACATCAAGGATGGCCGACCTGTGACGCATGCGCCGTAAGTGGCGCATTGGATGCTTACAAGTGGCGCATTGCACCCTTTTCATGAAAAGAAACTAAGCCACTTCTACTCATTCATTTCAGTGATTTTATATTTATTGCACGTCCTTTGCGAAAGTGCTGAAAGTTTGATTTGTGTTTGTCCCATTTCTTTTTGTTATAACTTTAAAATATGTCCATATTACAACACGTACTGAAAGGAAGTGAATGTTTGTGTGGCGCATTTAAATTAATCGTACAAAATATTGGCGCAGGGAATCAAAAGGTTGGCCACCCCTGTACATGATTTTGAATTCAGAGTATGACTTCTAGACTGCGATCCAAGGCTAGAGAGCCCCAGGCTATGCGCTGCTTTTGTACCAAAAGTTATATGATGCATTCCATCGACAAAAAAAGTTATTTTGACAGTTACTTTATGGAACAGAACGCGTCACAAATAAGTTTTACATTTTTTCATTCATTTGATCATCACACACACACACACACACACACACACACACACACACACACACACTTATCTATATTTATGGACTTATTTCATTCACTAGGTTACTGCGTGGTTAAGTGATATCTCTCTATTGATCGCCAGTGATTATACATCATCTCAAGATAAAATATATATTACTCCCCCGCACACACATTCATATATTTTCAGCAACCGGTTCTATAAAGGCAGGTAATCATTAGGAACTGTTGTGGTAGGATCCACCTAATTTGCATAGCGGAGTACCGACGATATAAATATGGTTGGTACCGGAAGACAGGGAGGCAAATCAAGAGATCCAACTAGAGACTCTGCCCGACTGCGACTTAGTCAACACATTCTCCAGGAACGGTCTCCCCAGGAATATACAAAAGACTATATGTAAATATTGTGTACACTTTCTTGTTTCAATACATTTTATTCTAACTACATTTTGTGTTTGCATTATTATTCCATGCATTAGTCAAGTTTCAACAGGAACCTATTCTGCTTATTTTCTTTTCGATTCACAGAAGCCCTTACGAGTAACATACTTTCGTTGATAGGCAATTCAAAGCATAGCCTGTCAGGCTGGTTTCTGTGGCCGAACTGGTAGAGGCACACACCTGGAGTTAAAAGTCGTTTCCCCCATGTAAAGGGATGCAGGTTGGATTCTGTTCGAAGCACAAGTTAAAAAGTTCTGTCTCGCCTTCTTCTGTGATGGCAGTGACTTTGCTGTCTTTTTTCTGGCATTGCTTCCTCATCTTTCAACCTTCTGTCTGTCTGATCGTTACACATTAGACACCGATCGAGCAACCTTTTGCTCTATCTGTTGCCCTTTATTCTTGCTGTGTGTCCTCGTCGGCCTTCAGTTTTGTCACTTAATCATATCTAGTGTCACGTTCAAGATATATCTTAATCTTGGTCGGTCTCTTCTCGGCTCAATGCTGATCTCTTTTTATCTGTCAGAGTTTTTCCTAGATTTGCTCTTGATAATCGTATCTAAGTTCCGTTTCTGAAGATTTTCATTAATTTTCATGTTCCGCACCCTTACGTCATGGCTGGTACTATGCGTTCATTACTCACTGTGCGTCTCAAGCTGCCTAATAAAGTATTTTTTTCAATGTGTCTGTGTTCTTATTGTTCGAAATGTTCAGCTATCGTAAAGATGAAGCCTTTCCAACACAATGTTTCAGAGCCTCAAGGACAGTTAACAGCAGACTGTGTGCCAATGAGAGATGCACGCGCGTAGTTCACTTGAACGTTACAATCACAAGACGTAAAGTCCAGTAACATTCCGACATCATCTCGTCTATTATATGCGTAGATATTGAAAACGTTTTTATCTTTTTCTTTGTAGATATTTACACTCTGCCTATATCTCTGAGATGAGGTATTATGATTACTTGCGTTTTTTTACATTAATCGGACTGTTATCCTCATCTTCGTTGCCTTGTTCACAATGTTTCGGCCGTTGTACGCTCCGGTTTTCTTCAGTGATTGAAATTTCCAACCGAACCCTTTATTTCGTCCACCGGAGTAGATTGTTCCAGTTTCACGTACCATGCCTCCTCCGGATGTCTCGGTTATTTCCCTTTAATTCAACCCTCCAAGCTTTTGGTTCACTACTGCTATGGCGTTGTATTGAACTTATAACTCTTTCGGTCTAGTCACTGGATCTAACCAGCGTCTTTAGCCATGTATACTCGAGGATACGCATACATGGTCCAGTGGATAAAGACGTTGAATTTTTATGAGCAAGGTTCAGTTCGTTATGTAACTTCAACATAAAACGGGGACCCTAACCAGTGAAACAATTTGGAAATCCTTTGAAACCACGTAAATCCTTAAAGACAACGGAAAGTAACATATATTGATAATTTCCCACGTTCATAAAACCTTTAAATTCTTAATTCTGAATTCTACCCCCACCCCATACCTTAGAATATAGGATTATTTAGAAACACAATGTAATTTTTAGAAAATAAGAGTTTAGTTTTCAATATCCTATTTTTAATCTTTCTGAAAATGGTGAAAAAGTTCTGTGTAGTTTGGTTGTCGTCTTAATTAGGATTAACAAGATAATGTTCGTCTATTTTGTCTTCCCCAAGATGAGAATGAGCGAGAACGGGGTTTAAAGGCAATACCTCTGACAATCCAAAAAAGGTTGTTTGTGAAAGGCATTTTCCATCTGATTATGGAACAGCGGTTATTACAAGAAAAGGACGACCCAGAAATCAAACATCAATATTTGATCATTTGTCATTACGTAGTCCTTAATGAAAACCAACAAACAAAATATCTTCTTCTGTGGAAAATGTACAAAATGATGAATTGGCACAGTTCCTAGAAAAAGACAAAATCCTCACTTTTGAAAAATTGTATCAGAATATTGATCAACAGGATCTTGTCTCAGCAGTTACATGCTATAAATCAAACAATCATCTCTTAATCCAATCTGACGATTTTTTTTCACTGGAAGTATTCCAATGTTTTTAATTAAAATTCTTGAAAACTTGAGGTTTTAATGTTACAATTCTGGCATATATACCGCAATTGTTTCTTTTTTGAAAAGTCGTAAATCAATGTTTTTGCACTGGTTCCAAATCAGTGGAACAATTCGTTATATTAGTAACTTAAAAATTGATAAGATGCGATCAAATGTTCAATTGCAATAGTATGTGACAATAACAGGACCCATCAATCTTTTTTTCTAAAAAATTAACATTGTCTTTAATAAGCTTTGGATAACTAAAAATGGCTTAAATTATTTTTTGATTATATTCATCTTTTTAAAAATATTCGGAATAACTGGATTACTGAACCTACTTCTGAATTATTGTTTTATTCTGAAGGCAAAACAATGACAGCAAAATGGGAAATTGTAAAAAATCATTTTGAGTATGAAAAATCTCAGTTTGTTAAGCTGTCGAAACTAACCGATGTAGCAATTTATCCAAAACCTGTTGAGCTAAAAATACTTCTCATTGTTTAAAAGTTTTTGCGATCAAACTTCAGCTGCAATTAAAACACACCCATTATTAAATGATGGCAATGACTGTGCTGTTTTTTTTTCTTGCATTGAAAAAGTCCTAAAATTTTGGAAAATATGGTAGTATATGATGATATTATGAAAAAGGTCCACTGAAAAAAGATGAAATCAGATTTAGATGAACATTTGTTATTTCTTTCTAATTCTGGAAAAATGACAAAACAGAATGGAAGGAAATCAAAGAAAAAAATGAAATCATTAACAAGAGACACTAGTTTAACCATTGAACAATAATGCAATGGCTTATGTTTGTATATATTTGCTTATGAGTGGGTTTGATTTTGTTATGAATAATGAATTTACGACAGACAATTTGGAAAATTAATACAAAGTTCTCAAGGTGCTTATTTAATAACTATTTCTTAAATTAAATGTTGAGGTCAAGGAATACAACTTTGATCCAGGATATAATTGTTCAAAATGTGGACATTTGCTGTATGAAATAGGATGCCAAATATTTGATAACTTACTAGACCTTGAAACTAGGATGCGTAAAGATATGTTACTTTTGTATATAGCAGGCTATGTTACAAGAAAAGACTGTCCCACAGAAGAGGAAATTACAATAATACTAGTTTTTATTTTCAAGAATATGAATGTTTTTGAAAGAAATAGATTGTGGCAATTTAAAAATTCTACTAGAAACCACATATTTTTCAGTTTTTCCCCTTTTTACATATATTTAATTGGTTAACTCCCCAAATTAAACTGTTAATTAATTTTGTGCTCTTATTAATGTAAATTGATTTTAATTATTAAAACTATGTATACTGGCAATATCTATTATTGTATCATAGTGTAGTAAGTATTTTCTTCATCTTCTGTGAAACATATTGTACATGTAACAAAAATCACAAATTTTGTAAAGATTATCAAAATTATTGTTTCTTTGAAATTCACATTTTTTGTAAAGTATTTTCAGACTTTGTTGATACAAGATTTTGTAAAATGTTGAAATTGCTTTCTGATTATTTTGTACGATTATATTTTCTTTAAGCAATTAGCATAAGCAAATTAACTCATTATGTTTGCAATATTATCTAAAAATGTTTAATTTATGGTGAATAAAGTGATTTTTGTGCATTTAGTTATTTTTGTTCTTGTACTTTTGCATTTATAGAAATAAGTCAATAATTGTAAGATGCTTCTAAAATTATATGTAGTTGCTAATTAACTAATTACTGGATAATACCAACAAGTTTCTTGCTAAAAATGTTCTAGGTAATTGTTATTCAGTAGTAATTTAGGTCTCTACATGTCCGCCCCCCAGTCGTGGATCCCAGTCGCATGGTTGCCAGGCCTGGTATAAGAATCGTCTTGATGCAGACCAATTTAATTTGTAAAGTTAAAAAACAAATAAAATTGATTACCAACTCATTGCAGACCTTTGTCCATTCTCTTCTTTTTTGGAGAACATTATTTTTTTCTCCTTTTTCAGGTTCATTAATCAATTTTATTCTATCTATCTATCTATCTATCTATCTATCTATCTATCTTTGAGGTAGTTTTTAATACACATATATACACGTACACTCGTATACGTACGAGCATGTGTGAGTATATGGCGAGAACTGATATGTTGACCATATGAATTTGCACACACACGCACATACATGCGCACAGACACATAAATATGGAACAAGCAGGAAAACCTTTATAAATATGCCATGTTGTATCATAAATTTTTAATGAAACAGGATAATTAGCGAAACATGTTAAGGCTGTTCTACTTATTCCTTATTTAATGTATTATTATATATATAAAATGAAATGCGACAAAATTATTATTAAATTAAGAGAGCTCTGGCATGTAATTCTCTATATGCTCCTTGTTATTTATGTCTTAATGAAAAATTTAAATAATTAGATTTAAAGACAAGACCCATCTCTTAAATAAAAGGAATGAACTCACTGTTAACTATAACATAGATCAAAATTTAACTTACTATAAGAGTAACATTTTTGACGATAAGGCAATGTTACTGCAAGTTTAGTATGTTATTACTTATATTATCTGCTAATCCTCCTATCTATGTAAATATATGTAGGTATACGTTTATTATGTTGTCTGTGTCTGCACATGTGTATATATTTTTATGGATAGATGTATATATATGTATATATGTGTATGTGAATTTTTATAAATATATATATATGTGTTTGTATATATATGTGTATTTGCATGTACATGCATGTGTATATATGTATATGTGTTGTATATATATATATATATATATATATATATATATGTATATATATATATATATATATATATATATATATATATATATATATATATATGTGTATGTGGATGTGTGTGTTTGCAGGAATGTATGTAATTATGAATATATTTGTACTTGTAGTATATGTTTGTATATATGTTTGTATTGATAGTTGTTATATATATATGCTTATTTATATAACTATGCGCTTGTATATGTATGGGTGTGTAAGCGTATTTTATTTTATTTTTTATGTTACTATGTAGGTTGATATATTTATATTTATTTCTATGTGTATGTATATATGCCTATATGTATATGTGTATGTATATGTGTGTATATAGATATATATGTATATATATGTGTATATGTATGTATGTGTGTATGTACATGCATGTTTTTATTTGTAGTGATGAATGTGTGTACACATACGTATGTATGTATTGTTTATATATATTGTTATATATTTGTACTCGTGTATGTGTACTCATGCGTTTATAAGTATATATGAGATATTTATATATATTTATGTTTTTATGTGTTTTCTTTTTATATATTAGCTGTTTTTATTTTAAGTGTTACATTCTACCTGGACATTTGAATTTGTTTTTTTTATGTGTATGTATGCGTATATATTTATTTTTCTATCCATTTCTATATATTTTAGTGGCTTTTTTCTTTGCGTTGTTCATTGACGAATATTTGTTTTTCAATTCTACTCCTATTTAATTTTCATCTATTGAACCATTTTTATCTATAGTGATTTTCTATGCCCGGCTTAGATGTGGCACAAGGCCGAAAGTATGGGCACACAGTGAGGATCGAACTCACTACTCAGTCGTAATTGATCAAGCAAGACAAACTTTCTAACCATGACACCACGTCGAGGTGCCCAACCATTTTTATCTACATATCTTTGCCTATGTAAGTTATATTTTAAGTCAGTTTGAATTCGTTTACTAACACTTTCAAATTTCAATATTTCTTGGTGTGTATATGTGTGTGTCTTTATTAATGTATGTGTGTATGATCGCTTATATATGCCTTTCATTGTATGTATATGTTGTTGTTTTTTAGTTTTTTTAAGGGTCGTGGACGTCTATTTTCTATTTCGTTAATGGTTTTGCATGTTTATATATCTAAATATGTCTACGTGTTTGTGTACTATAATCTGATTGTGTATGTATTGTCTTTTGCAAGATTTCACCCTCCCCTGCCCATATCACCATTTCAAATGTATCTAAGTTGTAACGAAGCTCAGAGCAATATTAGATTTTAACGTTTATTCTGACTGAATTTTTGGCCTTTCAATTAAAACAAAATAAATAACAAAACGTGTATTTTTTCCTCAGTTTCTTCTTTAAATAATTTTATTATATTTTAAACTTAATACAGATTAAATTTAAAATTGGTAATTTTTAGTTTTCAATTTTATAGTAAAATTTAATATTAATTACTTAGAATGATTTCTATTTTAGTCTAACACTAATATTAAGGCATTAATTATTATAACCAAGGTTTGTTGTCAAGTTTTTGAATTCTCATATACTTGTATTTTGATTGGTCATTGCAGGTTATTTAACTGCGTTTCCCCTAACAATGGTTTTTTGGTCGATTTGAACCTTTTAAAACCCTTCTACATTCAACACCATCACTTGATAAAACACCAGCAGTTTTGAAACAAAATGGCTATTTTTGTAGTGATTTTATAACATATTTATGTTATAATTTTCGAATAAATTATACATACATACATACACACACACACACATATATATATATATATATATATATATATATATATATATATATATATATATTTATTATCTCCGCTTCTTTACTTTTCTGGGCGACCTGAAATTGGCAAGGGCCAACATCGAGGACATCATGGCGATCATGAACTGAAACCACTTGATGGTTGCATTCAGTCACATGCAGTTTTATTGGATGACATATTTTATTGGATAGCAGTTATTGGTTTTATTGGATAACAGCTTTATTGGATGACATTTTTTCCCGTTTTTGCATCGGTACAAACCTTCGAATTCTGTTTCAGATTTATGTATGTTATTCATTTAATATATATATATATATATATATATATATATATATATATATATATATATATATATATATATATGCATTTGTGTGTGTGCATTTCCTAAAGAGTTTCAATCTAGAATCCCGCCTAGATGGTGGTAGCACAGTTTATTTAATGAGTTATATCGTGTATGCAATGCAGGCCGGTAGACGGATTAAATACTATTTAAAATAAAAATAGTGCGTCTTTCCAAACACGGGTATCTAAAGTAGCGTTTGAAGTGGAAAAATATATAAGAATGTATAAATTATATACTTATATTTGTGCATAATGTATATTATTCTTAATATATATATATATATATATATATATATATATATATATATATATATATATATATATATATATATATATATATATATAGACTTAAACACTAATATTCCATGGTCATAATTTATTCCATTGAAGAAAAATCAGACCACTTTAAGGCTCCATGTAATAATTTATTTCACCATGGCCCTTTTATAGGACGTAGGATCATCAGACTGCGCTTCCAAAAGGTGAAACGACAAATGAAAAATGAAATGAAGATTTACAGTTTTGACGGGTAGTATTAAGTTTATGTAATTTAACAGAGAGGCCAATGAGGGGTGGTGTGAGAGACATTACCGAGTTTAGAGAGGGTTTATTTTAATATTTCTATCTATCATACTTAGTATTAGGGGAGCAGGGACCAGCCATTGACCTATTTAATCGGTTAACTTAACGGAAGTGATATATTGAAAGGGAAGGTGGAGAAGAGAGAAAAATAAAAAGAAAGAGGGGGAAGGAAAGAGAAAGAAGCTGTCATTAGGCTTTACTCATAGACAGGAGGAGTGGTGATTTTTAGCAATTTATGTAAAGAAAGAATTTAATGTTTGATAGTAATTTAATTTTTAAAAATCACCGAAGAAATTAATTTGATGTTTGCTAGCAATTTAAATTTTTAACTCTTTTACAAATAATTTAGGGATTTAATATGAGTTAAATAGTATATTTAAAAACACATTCATAGAAAGTACATTAAACAAAAATCATTTAAAATATAACAGTTTACTGACAGTAATCTTTTAATATTGTCCATGATTGTTAATAACATCTCAATCAGTTTGAATCGAATTCATGAATGTAATTTGTGACTATTTTTAGATGGGTATTTTTTTTTACTTAGAGTTTAGGTTTTTAATTAAGATGGAGTAATATTTGAAGGCAATATGAAAGATTTTGTTTTATCATATACATATACCACATATACACTTATGTAAATCTCACATATACATACATTCATTTACATGTGCAATTACACACATAGGCACATACACATGTATCGATATACACAGGCACTTACATATATATTTTTTCAAATCTTTACACATACTTATATTTATATCTATTTAAATTTTTCCATAAATTTCACAGTTAATGTTTAACGTTAGGTGAGGACTTAAATGTTTAAATATCAAAACAAATATTTCTAATTTTAGAATTTTACTATCAATATTGATAGTTAAAGGGTAATATATTTAAATTTAAATTAATTTATCAATATAATTTAATCTCGCAATTTTAACTAGAGAATATCAAGAGAAAACAAGATAAAACGTTAATAAAGGAAACAGACTGACAGAACTGTTGATTGGGAACATATATATATATATATATATATATATATATATATATATATATATATATATATATATATATATATATATATAAACACACATATATATATATATTTATGTATGTATGTGTATGTATATATATATATATATGTTCCCAATCAACAGTATCTATATACACATATATATATATATATATATATATATTATATAAAAATTGTCCGAATGTTCTTTTTATCCGAGCGCTTTCGGCTATACATTTAGCCATAATCAAGGATTATATTTCAACTGTTAGAATTAGAAATAGTTTATTATGTGTATGTTTTATAAAGTGATTCATTTTTTTTTTTTTTCAAAACACGGTCAACATATATATATATGTGTGTGTGTGTGTGTGTGTGTGTATGTTCCCAATCAACAGTTCTGCCAGTCTCTTTAGATCAAGAAGACTTTATATCCTTCCGACCAGAGCTCTATTAGGACCCATTTAATCAAACATGGAAACCTACTGACATCTGCTTGCAATATACTTACAAGAAATACGAACATAAACTCATCCAAATGAAAAAAAAGAAAACTCCTAAAAATAATCTAATAAGAAAAAAAGAAATCAACTCTTAATAATATCAACCCTGAACACAGCGACAATGTACTGATCGTGTTCAGAAATGAAAAACATTACCATTCCTATATATATATATATATATATATATATATATATATATATATATATATATATGTATATATATAAAGAAGCCCCAAAATTGAACAAATAGCTTTAATTATCTTCCCAAACAAAAACAAAACTATTAAATAAGCTATACAAACAAATTTTTACTACGTTAATAAAAACACCGATCAAAATAGAAATAAAAAATAAATAAATATATAAGATGAGAAATAAAAAAATTAAAAAATAAAAACAAGCAAAATAATTTAACCCGAATAAATAAATAAACAAATAAACGACTTCCGGTAAAATAACCAAATACACAATTCATATCTATCTATCTATCTATCTATCTATCTATATATATATATATATATATATATATATATATATATATATATATATATGAATTTGTGTGCGTGTGTGTGTGTATGTATATATATATATGTATGTGTGTGCGCGCGTGTGTGTAGATTAGGTAAAAAAAAGAAAATATCTGATTCAATGACGAGCAGATTGTCAAGCAAACTGATGAATTGAGTCTTCTGCAGATATGTATCTTAATCGATATCGATCATAACCGATTTCGCATCATCGGTTTGTTTGAACACGACAGAAAATGAGAAATATCTGAATAGAGGGA
>OZ038498.1:2782500-2847500 GCA_964036315.1 Acanthosepion esculentum | reverse complement strand
GTGGGTGATACACCATGCAACCTTATACAAGATGGTAAAATGTTTCTGGATATTTGCCACAGAATCGGCATTATTATTACTATTATTATTATTATTATTATTATTATTATTATTATTATTATATTATTATTATTATTATTATATTATTATTATTATATTATTATTATTATATTATTATTATTATTATTATTATTATTATTATTATAAATAAATAAAATATCTGTATTATATTAAGGAGTAAAACTAGGTCAAAATGGCGTCTAAATTGCAAGTAAATGTCCGAAGTAAACGGATCTGCTATTTTTCAAAACTATTTCACATCAAGCAAGGAAATAAAGCCTCAAAGATACAAGGGGTTGGTGAGATTGAAAGAAATAGAGAAGACAATAAAAGAACAGGATTAAAAGCGACATGAACTGACGATTGACATTAAATCTTTTGAAATCATAGTTGACAGGAAAGATAACGATTGACATTGTATTTAAATTTGTGAAGATCAAAATTGACTTAAAAGTAAGAAGCCGGAAGTGAGTTCCACAAGTCGATAAAATAGTTTCCCGCGGATTTGGAGACAACGAAACGTTATTTAGAAGTAATCAGTTACTCCATGAAACATTTAGTTGCGGGCGATTTTGCAACAGTCTTTATTTCGATCTTAGACATATTCTTAACATCAGAAAGTGAGAGTTGAAATTTCTGGGATGCATAACGAGGAAAGAGGGTTTGTAAAATTCGATATCCACAGGACAGAAGACCAGACACATAACCTACCTAGCGAGCTTGAGCGAATGGTTGACGGAGAAAAGTTTGGGAGAGATAACAAGAAGTTATTAAGAGCTACAAAGGACGGGAAATTGTGGAAATACATGATAGCCGACGCCCAGAAAGGACACGGAACTTAGAGAGAAAAGTAAATCTTCTTCTTCTGTCTCTCTCCTACTCTCTCTTTCTTTCTTTCTTTCTTTCTTTCTTTCTCTCTCTCTCTCTCTCTCTCTCTCTCTCTCTCTCTATATATATATATATATATATATATATATATATATATATATATCTTTCATTGAAAAGGGCCGACAAATATTTAATTAATATTTTTTGTCTGCTATCTATCTTATACTAGCAATTGTCTTTAGCAGTAGAGACGGCGCGTTAAAGGTTTTCCCAAAATAGAAGTGATGCTCAGGTCAACCGGCAGTGCATAGCACATGACAGCCAACAAAGCATACCGCATCTCCGCACGTATTTCACACTACTAAATTACTATGTACAAGTTAATACACAGAAATTCATCATGCAAAAACAACATCCTTGATAATGGCTAGAGAACGAACCGAGAGCGCTTGAAACAATTATAACTATGGACAAGTTCTATATTCTTAAACATCTGAAAAATGTTAGAATGCTAGGAAAACTTAATAAAAGATTAATTAAATCTTTCTTGATGGCAGTTTTCGATGAAAGATGATTGAAAGAAATACCTTCTAAAACCCTTTATTCTACATTCAACATCATCACTTGATAAGACACCAGAAGTGTTTAAACAAAATGGCTATTTTTGTAGTCATTTTATAACATATTTATGTTATAATTTTCGAATAATTGTATTTGCTCTACTCTGTATTGAGCACTCTTTTAAGAATAGTATTTGTTGGTTATTGGAATTTATTCCGTATACACCAATCCTGTACTTGTATATTTAGAATTCAAATGTATCTATGCTGTCATGAAGGTCAGAGCAACAGTTGATATTAACGTTTATTCAAACTTAATTTCAATAAAAACAAAATAAATAGAATAACATATGTATTTTTTCTTTTTTCCTCAGTAATTTTATAATTTTAAACTTAATAGAGATTAAATTGACATTTTAAAATGGGTAATTTTTAATTTAAAATTTTATCGTATAATTTAATACTTATGAGTTAGAATTAATTCTATTTTAGTCTAACCCCAACATTAAAGCATTAAATAGTTATTATAACCTTAGTTCGTTATCAAGTTTTTTGAATTCTCGTATACTTGTATTTTGATTGGTCATTCCAGCTTATGCAACAGCGTTTCCCCTTGCGAGGGGTGGTTAATTAATTTGAACATTTTAAAACCCATTATTCTACATTCGACATCATCACTTGATAAGACACCAGAGGTGTTGAAACCAAATGGCTATTTTTGTAGTGATTTTATGACATATTTATGTTATAATTTTCGAATAAATAATTATATATATATATATATATATATATATATATATATATATATGATAAAATATGATTTGAAAGCATGCTATATTTATGGCTTAAAGTGCTGAATAACAGGGATAGGGTGTATATAAATACAAAATATAGAAATAGACACTGAGGTCAGCACTCAACGGAGACATTCTGTTTCATGCCTGAAGGTTACGTTTAAGAAAGAAGCAGAATGTTGGCCCTGTGTATTGACCTCAGTGTTCACTTTTATATTATATCAAAGGAAAAATAATTCACTACGACATAATTGTCTAGAGAGTGCCTTAATCGCAAGGTCATCTACAGTAAATTTGCTCCCTGCCTCTTAAAATATTTCATCAACACTGACAGATCTTCTAATATCCCAGTGTGTAATACCTACGTACGAAAGTGCTGGAGAGAAAAAGAAAAAAACCCTAAATGTGTTCAGCTAGATAAAAACAAAACAAAAAATTCTAAAACTGCCAGCACCCCTCGTTCGTACGCATGTGTAGTCCTACCAACATAAAACAATTTAGTCCGATGAAGTCCTGAAGGACGAAACGCGTCACAAGTAAACTTTTTGTCATACTATTTCCCTATTAATGTTCTTGATATATAAAATTATATATCATTATCTTACACACACACACACACGTGCGCGCGCACACACACACTCGCATATATATATATATATATATATATATATATATATATATATATAGATAGATAGATAGATAGATAGATAGATATGAAAAGACCGAGATAGATAAATATGAAAAGACCAGATAGATAGATATGAATAGATAGATAGATATGAAAAGACCATGATAGATAGATAGAAACAGAACATAGATAGATAGATAGATAGATAGATAGATAGATAGATAGATAGATAGATAGGTAGACAGGGACAAAATGAGACAGGAAAAAATAAAGATATCCAGAAGAATAGCTTGAAGCAACAATTTCGACAAAATGTAACAAAGAAGACGAGGTGATATGAAGAAAAGAAAGAAAGAAAGAAAGAAGGAAAGAAAGTAAGAAAGAAAGACAGAATGAGCGAGTGAATCGGTTGAAAGGAGTGGAAAGAAGTAGCAGAAGAGAGAAGTAAGAACGAGTGAGTGAAAGTGGGAGATGCACAAGAGCGAGTTAAAAATCTGGAATATGGAGAAGAAATGAGAGTTGTAAAAAAAGGAAAAAAAAGAACGAGTCATAGAGACCTGTTGTAGTAAACAAGTATTTAGGGAAAATGTCTTGCCTTGGGGCTGAAATCGTTACTTATTTCGGTCTGGTATCAAGGGTCGGTTTTCGAGCACATCTTAGATTTCGAATGCTCTTATCGGGCAGTCTGCCTTTCACATTGGAAAACTGGCGAAATTCAATTATTTTCTACTTCGATTCCCCATTATTTTCCCATATACTGCACTAAAATCAGTTTACTTTAAAATGTGAAGCTTCTGTTATTTCCACAGTTTCCTCTTCCCCTCTCTCTTCTACTTCTTTCTTTCTCTACTTCTTTTTTTGCCTTCTCTTTTTTGACACGTACGCACGAGCGCGTGTGCAATCTCCCACAAAATAAAAATTCAGGTAAGCGAGAGTGATGATGGTTGAAGCAGAAGATCAATAAATGTTGATTGTGATCAACTTTAATAAAAAAAGAAAAAGAAAGATCGTAAGCATTTACACGAATGTGTCATGCAATTCTATGCCGACATAATCTTACGAAGTGAATCGACTTCATCCCAAAGAATAAAATGTATTGCAGGCCTATTTATATGCCGACGTCTTTTCAAATTGGTGGAGAGAGGAACAAAAAGACAGGTATGGATGAAGCAGAATTGGACAAAAAAAAAATGAAGAAGAAGAAGTAGACGGGAAAGAAAAAGAAAGAAAGAAGTAGGCAGTTACAAACAAAAGTGGGATACGAATGAAAAAAGTAGAACGGTTTTAAAGTGTACTGTTAGTAGTAGTAGCAGCGAAAAAAGTTAGCAATAAATACAGAAAATGAGGGGAATGGATGAGAAAAAGAAGGACGATAATAATGATGTTGATGATGATGATTAAGAAGAAGAAGAAGAAGAAGAAGAAGCAATGGGGATGAGATAAAAAATACTATTGTTGTAGTAGTAGTAGTAGTAGTAGTTGAAGAAAACGAAGAAGAAAAATAGTAGGAAATGCAAAAAGGGAAATGAATGAGAAAAAGAATGGCGTAGTAGTAGTATTAGTAGTACTATTATTATTAGTAGTAGTAGCAGTAGTAGTAGTAGTAAAGAAGAAGAAGAAGACGAAGCAGAAAAAAAAGAAAGATAAAGCGTATTATGTTTAAAAGATGAGTAGTTAAAACGAAAAATACCTTAAAATATTTACGGCTGAAATCTTTGCGAGGCAGTCGGGGGAAAAACAAAAATTAGTCAACATTTATGAAATCTCTAGAGTACCCAGAAAAGTACAGAAGCGAAGATTTCTCTCTCTCTCTCCCTCTCTCTCTCTCTCTCTCTCCCCCCTCTCTCTCTCTCACTCTCTCTCTCTCTCTCTATATATATATATGACTAAATCTTTTTGATATCAAGGAACATTTTTCGTCCAACACTTGTCCAATGTCCATGCACTTTTTCACTTTCAGAGTTTATGATAATTTTTTTTTTTCAAACGATTCTTTCTGAAGAAGTGTTGTACGAAAAAAATAGTTCCTTTTAAAGAAAAAGAATTCGAACCGTCGTTTATATATATATATATATATATATATATATATATATATATATATATATATATATATATATATATATATATGTATCTATGTGTCTATATATATATATATATATATATATATATATATATATATATATATATATATATGTGTATCTACGTGTCTCTCTCTCTCTCTCTCTCTATATATATATATGTATCTATGTGTCTACATATATATATATATATATATATATATATGTATGTATGTGTGTGTTTGATTGTTGGATGTATAATAGTATCCGATACAAAAGTTAAGATAATGAAACTGAGTGGAAAAGTTATAAACGGCGAAACGCCTGGGTGAGTTTGTATATATGTTTGTATATATGCATTTTCGGTGGAGTGAGTTATAATCCAATACACACCAAATGGCTCTAATATATATATATATATGTATATATATATATATATATATATATATATATATATAATTGTAAAAGACAATATGAAACTGTAATGGTTGCCCACGCGTTTCGTCCGATGTGGACTTTTTGAAGGCAAAAACGAAATGAATTTATTAAACAAAGTAACTAATAATAACAAAACAAAATGTCCTTAGCAACTGGAAGAATTTAGAGAACGCTATTTTCATACTGTTAACTGAAAATTACGTCAAGTACTGTGACGTGTGGAGATATTGTTTTATTGCTGTGTTGACGGATTCAACTATTTTCTTTTGATTTCTTGATACTGTTCTGTACGTGTGTTTGGGAGAGAAGTAATTCTGTTAAGAAACGCGAAATAGGGAAAAAGCCTGGGCGTAGATTAATATCTGGATAATATTCAATGGCGACACTATCGAGGATTTTCCTTCTGAGTGAGTTATTTTCTTTTTTTTATGAGTGTAGCATTTTTAAAATCAAAATTATGGTTGAATTTATTTCTATGTATGACTAGTGCATTAGCTAATTGGATTTTTGCAAGGTCTCTTTTGTGCTCATAAATACGTTTCTTTTTAAATTTCTACTTGTTTCTCCAATATATTAGGAGGAATAGTTTTTGCAATTTATTTTATAAATGTCTGCTCCAGAAATATTATTGCTATTAGTATTTGAGGATCTGAGTATATCCATAATGGTTTTGGAAGTGTTTGTGACTATTTTTAAGATTATTTAGATGGGACAGGTTGTTCTGGATAATGGACGTGACAGAGTTGGTCGATAGTATTATGTATCTGTTTTCATGTAATTTATTATTGCGGATTGTGGTATTATTTTTGTTTCGATTGTATATTTTGTATGCCTTTCTTCTTACGTTGTGGATGAAATGATATGGGTATTGTAGGTTTTTGAATGTGTTTTCTATGTGTTTCTTCTTATATAAATATTGGGGACTACAGATTCTTAATGCACTCAGATAGAAACCTATAATGATTCCAGATTTAATTTTAGAAGAGTGGTTTGAGTAGAAACTGATCAGATCATTTTTGCCTTTCTGTAAATGTCAAAATTGAGTTCGTTATTATTTCTATGTAATATATCTAGGAACGGAAGAGTTTAGTTGGTTTCAGTTTCGAAAGTGAAGTCTATTGTAGGTTCAACGTTAAGTTTGGAGAAAAGATCCGTTAAATTAGTGTTTTGTGGCTATATTAATAATGAGTCTTCTATGTATCTGAAATATGAAGAGTTTGTAGTTTGAGAATGTTTTTGAATGGGTCACTTTCTAGAAATTCTAAAAATAGACAAGCAAGAATGCCGCTGAGAGGAGATCCCATTGGTAAACCAAATTTTTGTCTGTAATGTTGGTTATCAAAAGTAAAGAAACATTGACAACTAATCCCCAAGCAATAGATAGATAGATAGATAGATAGATATATTATATCTATGGTCCCTTCCCCCCTCTCTCTCTCTCTCTCTCTCTCTCTCTCTATATATATATATATATATATATATATATATATATATAATATATATATAGAGATAGATAGATAAATATAGATTCATCACTTTAAACGTCGTTAAACTTAGTGGAAACTCGTATGTGAGTAAACGCTTTGATTATTTATTAAACAGTGTATTTATTTATTTTCTTTTTACGGCTTGAATATTCTAGAAAACTTATTAAAGAAAAAAATAGAAACTCTGACAGGACTGGAACATGTTCAGTCGCAACAACGGTTCCCTTTGCCGAAAATAAATAAATATACTGTTTGATAAACAAACGGAATAGCCACTCGAATACGAGTAATCACTAAAACAACGTTTAAATTTATATATATATATATATATGTGTGTGTGTGTGTAACCTGAAGATTGTCGCTCGGTGTTGGCCTAGGTTTACACTAGGTGCAATATATATGAAAGTACGTGACTATGTGAGTATGTGTATGTGTGTGCAACACAAATAAACAAGCAGACAGACACTTTCTGGGGTCTGATCGAAGATGCGATAAGGTAATTTGATGTATAGTAACCACTTATACTCTGCGATCCTAATGCACTTTTGCATTCTAACCTGAGGAAGTCGGAGAGAACAGACGCCCTCGGCGAAACGCAAGTTTACAGCTTTTCAATTTTGTCTCATTTCATATATATATATATATATATATATATATATATATATATATATATATATATATATATATATATATATATATATATATATGTATAATGAATGATAAAATATAGTTTTAAGTTATGCTATATTTATGGGTTAATATGCTCTCTATCAGTGATATAGCGTATATAAATATAAAAGTGATCATTGAAATCAACATCCAGCGGCAACAGTCTGTTTCATGCTTAAATTCAACCATATATATATATATATATATATATATATATATATATATATATATATATATATATATATATGTGTGTGTGTGTGTGTGTGTGTGTGTGTGGACACTGAAGTCAACACCCAGCGGTGAAAGTCTGTTTCATGTTTAAACGTAGTCGTCAGACCATCGTTTGAATTTAAGCATATTCTTGTCCGACGCCCCTTGTATTGATATATATATATATATATATATATATATATATATATATATATATATATATATATATGCATGTGTGTGTGTGCAATTGCAGTCGTGTTTCGACGCATACCAAAGCGTCTTTTTACTGGCGAGTAAACGATTAATTTGATTTACCTATATATATATATATATATATATATATATATATATATATATATATATATATATATCAATAAAAGGGGCGTCGGACAAGAATATCTCCTATAATCAGGAACCTTAAAGAATCAATGTAATCATACTAATCTACCGATTCTCGTATATACATACCCTATATATATATTTTTTATGATCAGTATTTTTAACGCAAATAATTGAGGGTCGTACTATATTATTTTTTTTTGAAGAGGTTAAATATCATACATTTGCGGTAATCGGTTGCAATATACACAGGTAAATAATTTCTGGTGGGTTTAAAATTCATGTAACAAAAGCAAGGATGGCCCTATACATGAAGTCGGCTTATACACGTGTATATACGGTGCCCAACATTAATAATGAGCGCCACGATGAAAATGTAATTAGGAGGAGAGTAGACAACGATTGACATTGCATTTAAAAACATCTCAGCGGATTAAAGTTGGATGGAAATAATAAGGATTAGAATTTTATATGTAATTATATTAATTAATATATCTTTATATCATTATAATGTTTCAAATTTCGTTTATTTTATCGGGGAAGAGAGTTCAGTATTTATATATACGAAGATCGTGGTCATGACATATGAAACTAGGTTAGTGATAGTTTCACGCCTTAGACGCTACTCAATGTAATGATCGCTTCAGGCGTGAAACTGCCAATCACCAGGCATTATGCTTACACTGTCAACACTGTTTATATATATATATATATATATATATATATATATATATATATATATATATATATATATATATATAAAAATTTAAAATAATTTAGAAAACGCTATTATATTCATATTGTCTAATGTTTTCTAAATTGTTCCAGTTGCTAAGGACATTTTGTTTTGTTATTATTAGTTATTTTGTTTTAATAAATTCATTTCGTTTTGCCTTGAAAAAGTCCACATCGGACGTAACGCGTCGGCTAATATTGCAGTTTTCCTATTGTCTTTTACCTTTATAAATATTGTCTTTTTCTACACAGCTTATCACTGAGAAATTTTTCATATATATATATATATATATATATATATATATATATATATATATATATATATATATATATATATATATATATATATATATATATATATATATATATATATATATATAACTGCCCTGTGCCGATGGTTTAGGAGTAATAACTCTTGAATTGATCGAGTTTCGATCCCGGCTTGAAACAATCTGACGTCTAGATACACTGATGAGCTATGAAATAGGATTGTATGTGGCTGACTATACGCCTTGAAGTGACACATTTATATTAATTCTCTCTAGCTCTCTCTCTCTCTCGATATCTATATATATATATCAATATGCTATATATATATATATATATATATATAGCAATAGATTTTTATTTTTTAATCCGACAGATTTCTTTTTGTCTGAAAGGCCTGAATATTCAAGAAAGCACTCTCCGGTATGATTGGAACTTGCTCAGTCGGTCTAGATTACGTTCCTGTTCCCAGGGGGACGAAATTAAATAAATATACGGTTTAATCAATACATGGAACATCTACTCAAATACGAGTAATTACTAAAATGATTTTTAAATTGAGAAATATATACATATACATATTTGAATTGATATATATATATATATATATATATATATATATATATATATATATATATATGAGTGTGTGTGTGTCGCCTGACAATTTCGTTCAGTCATGGAACAGACGGACGCCGCTCCATGTTGACCTAGGTTTCCACTCATATATATATATATATATATATATATATATATATATATGTGTGTGTGTGTGTGTGTATGTGTGTGTGTGTGAGTGTGTGTGTGTGTGTGCGCGTGTGCGCATGTGTCACCCGCTTTCCGACAGATGTGAACACATCTCCAATTCAAATTATTCATTTCAGTTTACTGTGCTCATTTTCAAGGCCATCTGAATCTATACAATCTTCATTCCTTTTTTCTTTCTTTGCTATATTCACGTAGTTGCTAAATCGGCATTAGACGTGGGGAGAAAGAGAATAAAAGACAGTTAGGAAGAAGATGGTGTCTAAAATAATGCCGTCAATGTCAACATCACCTTATAAACATTATTTATTTATGTAGTTTAATTAATTAATTAATTAATTTTTTTCTGCTGGTTGGTGTTTTCATTGCTAGTCGAAAATTACCTTTGCTGAATGGAAGGGAAAAAAACGTCAAGACGTAAGTAATATCAAGATTTGCTTTCGGATTTCTATATATTAACCTTTTTCTTTTTTTTGCTTTCCTAACAAAATGAAATAGATAGATACGAGAAAGAGAGAGGTAGAGATAGAAATAGAGAGAGGTAGAGAGAGAGAGAGAGACGAGTGAAGGTAGGAAGAGGAAGCGGAAGCAAGAGAGAGAGAGAGAGAGAGAGGTGGTAGGGAAAGAATCGCGAGAAAGAGAGGGAGAGAGTGAGAAGAAGAAGGAAGGAATGTTTTGTTGAATAATGAAAATTGAGATACCTGGATTGGAATTTGAAATACTAAGACAGTACGACTGATAAAGTTATTTACAGAAAACATTTTACAATTTGATTAAGAAATCGAGATACACACCATATATATATATATATATATATATATATATATATATATATATATATATATATATATATATATATATATATATATATGTTGAGTGAGGAAGAGACAATGAGACAGAGACATAGAGAGGGATATAAATGTCATATAATAATAATAATAATAATAATAATAATAATAATAATAATAATAATATTTGTTTCTTTTTTCTTTTGTCTTTGTCTTCCTATTACATTATTTTTACTATGCTTGTTTATACAGTAATTTTGTGTACGCAAAAGATTACATATATATATATATTAGGAAAACATTTCCTACAATTGTCCTGATGTATAACAAAATGTATATCGTTTTCCCTTATATATATATATATATATATATATATATATATATATATATATATATATATATATATATATAATAGAAAAGAACAATGAGATTTATAATTCAGAGTATTTAGCATTTATTTTTATTTAAAAAATGCTCGATATATGTTTTTAAAAAACAATTAAATATATATATATATTTTGTTAGAGTGTTATAAAGATTAAGCCTTATATTTATATATGATATCTCTTTCTCTCTCTCTCTCTCTCTCTCTCTCTCTATATATATATATATATATATATATATGTATAGGCAGATAGCTAGATAACTAGATAGAAAGATAGATGGAGAAAACAAGCGTATTTGTTTAAATTTAAATGATACTGGCTTGCTTGCGTGTAAATGCTTGCTGTTGTATAATAGTAGAAACGCGTATACGAAGGCGTAGTGATATATGTATGTTTCACAACAAAGAAATTCTTGTTTAAAAAGGGTCATTTAGGAACAGGTGCACAGTTTTTTAGTAAGGAACGTACATAAAAAAACGCAATAAATAATGTTTAAACCAGCAAATGGTAAAAAAAGAAAAAAAAATGAGGGAAAAGGAAATAAAGAAAAAGTCGATAGAATAATATTCGCGCCCAAATTATAATCTTTCGTACGTGCCTCTTATAGAAACAAGCAACAGCTGAATAACAAATGAAAGGAAATGCAAATCGTTCTTTTATTGATCAAATACTTTAACCCACACCACGCCTTTTCTATTCTTGCGCTATTCATGTATTTTTACACGTATTCGGGGAAAACAAATTGTAATAATAAATCACAAATGCATATATACGTACATATATATATATATATATATATATATATATATATATATATATATATATAAATAGTTAATGGATTTATTTTTAGTCCGACGTTTCATATTTAAAAAGTTATATATATATATATATATATATATATATATATATATATATATATATATATATATATATATATATATATATATATATATATATATATATGTGTGTGTGTGTGTGTGGATAGGATTAGAAATCGACATACATGTACATATTCTTGCACGTACGTATAAATATAATATATTTCTTCCTCAGGCTTTATAAATACATTGCTCAATGTTATATTTGCACCTGAAGATTGCAGCAACTGCAATAAACTCCAAGTCGTGCTATCGAAGTTGGATATTATGTATATTCACTAATTTATAAATATATATATATATTTATATATATATATATATATTTGTATATATATATATTTATATATATATATATTTATATATATATATATATCACTGTGTGTCTAAGTCTGTATTTAGAATGTTTCAAAAATGAAGTATTCATATTTTACTTGATATATCTATGCATTACAAAATATATAAAACAAACAAAATAACTTAGCACATATATAGATACTTATGTAAATATTCCTATATGTATTCATATATAACACGCGGGCGCGCGCGCGCACACACACACACACATATATATATATATACATATATATATATATATATATATATATATATATATATATATATATATACATGCTTTTCGAATTTGTTATACTTATTGGGGAATAGTGCTCGTTTTTCGGCGGTAGGGCATTTGTACACATTAACTGTGGATACAGGAATCAACGCTGCATAGTGCCTGTCGGTTTCAGGCTTTATGCGACATTTAGACAATCTGAATATGTCTGCGGTGAGAAAGTGAAAGTCAACACTAGTGTTAATTTCAATGCTCACTCTATCTCTCGTGTTATATATATATATATATATATATATATATATATATATATATGCGTGTGTGTATGTGTGTGTGTGCACATGTACATAAACTTATGCGCCTGCATGCATATGTACATGTACGTAAATATCGATATGTAAATGTTGCTGTATGAAACTAATTGTATTTTTTTTTCTCACACTCTCTTTACCATCGATATAGCTATACGTACCCACATAACTACACACACGCGAATTCACACACACACAAACACGCATACACACACACACACATATATATATATGTATATATAACACTCTTTTACTAACTGTCTATATATCTATCTATTTATCAGTGTCTTCGTGCTTAACTATTTTACGCACTCTGGTCCTATCTATCTATCTATCTATCTATCTATCTATCTATCTATCTATCTATCTATCTATCTATCTATCTCGCTCTATGCCATTTATTTATATCTATCTGTCTATTAGTGTTTTCGTATCTTAACGTACGCTCCCTATCTAACTTTCTTTATCTATCAATGAATGTTTGTCGTTATGTATATATATATATATATATATATATATATATATATATATATATATATATATATATATACCTATGTATAAATGCATCTCTCATGTTAGTCATTCACTCGTTATCTGCCTTGAATTATTGTTCCATGACTCCAACGAGAAAAAAAAGCATCAAGAGCAAGAGAAGACGAAAGAAAATAAGTCTGCGACTACTCACAATCGAAGGCATATTCCGAATGTTCACTTTCATCTAATGCCAGGACGACAAACTTTTCATGGTCAGGGGCCGCCATTTCCACTGAATGAGATCCCAATCTTTTCCTTCTCTCTCGTGTGTCGTGTACTCCCGAAATAAAGACTAAGCGCTTTGAGACGTTTAGACGACAACGCGTGTTAGACGGGCACTGAATAGAAAACTGATTCACTCTCCTTCACCGTCTCTAGTATACACACCAATGCATACAGCCGACGTAAAAGCACTGGTGCTGGATGCGTGCAGCCGCCTATATGTGCTGAGGTCGTAAGATGTATGGAGGTGATGGAAAGAGAGTTAGCTTTACTTTCTCTGTGCCGAGGTGTGTGTGAGACATAGGTAGGTATATGTTTTTGCTGGTAGATACCTAAATGAGTAAGGGGGTGTGCATTCCCTTCACATATGTGCACGTAACTGGGTAGACAAACAACTTGGTAGCTGGTATTATATATATATATATGTATATGTATATATATATATATATATATATATATATATATATATATATATATATATATATATATATATATATATATATGTGTGTGTGTGTGTTTTCCCTATTGTTAATTCTCTTTCCTATATATATATATATATATATATATATATATATTTAGGTAATAAAAATCTTAACTTTATTTATTACTTATTATTATTTTATTATTATTCAAGGTGTACCCGCTAGTAAGTAGATGGGTGACCACTTGGGAGTACCAGGTGCTGTAAGCTTGGATGTGCGGGTGGTGTAATGGTAATGGATAATCGGAGAGGCGAGTTCCAGTTCCCGTTGGTGTCCTAACGCGCAAATCCCCATTGGGAAAGGGATGAATCCACATCTTCTCACCCCAGCTATGGGTTAATTAGTAAGACTTGTATCACTAAATCAACATTATCTCGAAACATAATAAAAATCTTACAATCTAAAAATATTTTCTGGGTTTAAATAACCCGTAAAGGGTTGATAAGCCGTAAAAAACGAATCAACCAATCAGATGCAATTTCAACGGTGTCTGGCCTTAAAATAAATTTCATCTTCAAGAAATACCTTGTTTGACCATCTTTCGACTCTATATTCCATGCATGACGCAATCTTTCGGTGCTGTTTATAGTCCCTTTGTCTCTCTCTCTCTTACTATATATATATATATATATATAATTGAGTATTTGGGCAGCAATCCCTCTTTTATATAAGTTTCATTAAAGGGTACTGATAAGGTACTGAGATTATGCTTTAGACTTGTCTAACGTACATATGTACAACTATATTAGTACCCTGTATTAATAAACGAATTCTGTTACTCACTTGGTGAAAATACAAAAATCGACTTTCTATGAGTGCGTTCATATTTTTGCCTCGTATTATATATATATATGTTTCGGCAAGCTTGATCAATTACGACTGAATAGACAGGTTGATCCATACTTTTAGCCTTGTGCCAAATATGATCTATATTTAGAAAATCACTATATAGTTAAGCAACTTCGAGCCTGGTCAGTACCTAGATGGGTAACTACTTGGGAATACCATGTGCTGTAAGCTTGGGAGCATTATTCGTATCGGTATACACCCGTCTGCGAGGGTGGCTAGCTAATTAATGTTCCAGATACCAACTCCGACACCTTTTCCTTTCTTCAGCACCTACATAACCAATCTCTGGTTTATACTGCAGAACTTAGTTAAAGTTTCGGGGAGAGTGCGTTGTATCATGCGTGATCAGTAATTTAACATGGTCGCTACGCTCAAACCAATTTCACTCATAAATTCTTGGGTTAACCTGTGCTATGCTTTCTTTTTGTTCTTGCTTTTTTGGCATTTCTTAAGTGTCGCGTGCTGGCCTCATCTCACCAAATTTAGGGACAAACATTCTTAACATATTTAACTCATAAAAAAAACCCCTGATAAATAACTCTCACGTGAAGACGCAAAGAAGCGAGACCTGAAAATGATGAAACCGTCATCATCCAAATCCTAAAACTCTTAATTATTAAAACCCAATGTACTCAGACATTTGCCAATTTATTTTTAAATATGAACTGGAAACCAAGGAGAAGGTGCAAAATATAAAATAAAAAAAAAGAACTCTCGGTGGTCATTAATCAAATTTATATTAATTAAAAACTTCTGCCTAAATAAGCACAATATATATATATATATATATATATATATATATATATATATATATATATATATATATATCAATACAAAAGAGAGATTTTTAAAAAATAACATTAAACGTATTAGTTGCTCACCGTAATAAGACTGACCACAATTTCGATATTAAAAATATAGATTTAAGACATGTTATATTTATGTTCATTAAATAGATTTGCGCAAATAAACTTGGGGAAAATATGAATCTATTGCTTCGATCCCCCCTCAGCTGTGGATTAAATAGTAGATTTGACTGAGCTCTTGCGTGGCAAACGATCTACGAGAATTCTAAAATCACATACGATATAACTAATGAGGGGATCCTGGTGTTTATATTGAGACAACGATTCCGATAGTGTCCGGCCTATTTACACACAATCCGTTGAACAAAACTGACAAAATACGTTTGTTTAATTTTTTAATAGTTTTTAGAGTTCCCAGCTTTTTCAGCAAAACAACTTTTTTCAAGCCTGAAAGCACTCGGACCCAATAAGTTTTGCGGCAATTTTTGAATTTATTAAATCCAGAAAAGACACTTAAATTGGATAGATGTAACCGCAAGTTCTATGCTATCATTTTCTTCTATCGCACTTCTCACTTGTGGAACTGTCCTACGGCTCCATGCTTTCCAACCAAGTTGCAAAAATTTAAATGCAATATCAATCGCTATCTGCAGTCCTCCTGATAATTCTTCCTTTTTTCCTACTCCTTCGTAATGGTTCTAATTTTCAAATTCTTCCACACACAGTAACCCTTTTCTCTCGGCGTCAAATTGGGCTGAAATTACTTAAAAAATAATATATATATATATATATATATATATATATATATATATATATATATATATATATATATATATATTAAGACATTTTTGTTTCTACATTCTTTTTATAGATACAAATATTTAAGTAAATGCTCTGTTTTTATAATAGACAGTATTTATAACATTTACCGGCCTGAATGTCCGAGAAATTTTCATTTTTCGGAACTGTCATTTAACCTGACGTGCCCTTAACCGATCGAGCCACAGAGAATTGTTCGATTAGCAAGGTCGATTTTACTGTCTTTGAACTACAATCTTCCATGATTCTCACACGTACTTTCATATCTGCTCAAAGCGTATCCAAATGTAAACAAATTACGTCACACATTATGAAATGGACAAAGTCCGACAATTATTTTAAGACATTTTTATGTTTATACGTTCTTTTTATTTTACTTAAATATTTCTGTCTATAAAAAGAATGTATAAACATAAAAATGTCTTAAAATAATTGTCGGACTTTGTCCATTTCATAATATATATATATATATATATATATATATATATATATATATATATGTATGTGTGTGTGTGTGTGTGTGTGTGTGTGTGTGTGTGTGTACGTACGGGGTGTAACAGCAAAATAGTCCAAATCGTGTAACTGCATAATTATCCATCACTCGATTTGGACAATTTTGCTGTTGCACCCAGAATAGATTGTAGTAATGCACCCATAAATAAGTAGGTGCTGCAAGTCTCGATAGAGTCCCAAAATCTTCTCCACGGCCTTGTGGGTGATTAATTATTTTCATCCCTACAACCCCTTTCCCACAGTCGAAACGTTGCAAGCTTCTCGTTAGTCTATCGCTGTTTCCATGGAAAATGTTCATACGAACAATATTCCTTAGACCTACCAGATCTAACCTTGTATAGGACGAACATTATTGTGTATATATACAAGAAACCATAAGGAAAATTCAGATTGACAAAACGATAATCCTTCATAAATCCCGTCACCGAAAACATCTCATTGTGAGAGAAGCACTCTATATATAATACCTTGCAAAATCATGTATCATGTCATATCATTTTGAATCACTTTGTGTTGATCTTTTGATAAATATCGTTTGACCACAAGCAGCCACTCCCTACTCTCTATATCACCTTACATCAACTTAATACTACCCCTCAAAAGTGTATAAAAATATATATGTAAATTTAAATTCATTTTTTTCACATTTGGAAGTGTGATCTGATGAGCCAGGGAAAATGAAATTCCCTGGGGAAATAAATTATAACCAATGGACCCTTGAAGTTGTCTGCTTTCATTGTATATATATATATATATATATATACGTAAACATAATATATAATATGTGCAAACACACGCACATAAGGAGACAAATAAACACATAGAAACGCACATACACACACGCATACATTCATTTCAAAGAATTACACCTTTTCCTGTTTAAGATTATATCTGAGAACTGGTGTTTCGCCTTAGCAGATTCATTTTATATGAGATTGAAATACCTGAAAACTGAAAGCTCTTATCTGTCTATCTATCTATCTATGTCTCCCACTAAACAAAACCCTAGGCGTCTCTTTCTTAGTCCAGGAGATTCAAATCAGGGAAGCGAGGACATCACACGTTTGGGAAGTGTGGTTGACATTATCATCAAAATCCTCTATCAGCCTGGGTTATCGGGAGCCGTGTGTGTACGAGTTCTGCTGGAACACGTACGGCCACCGTCTCGATCCAGGTCTTAATCACCGTGCCCAACATCTTAATGTACGCCGTGACATTGTCCATTGTTCACAACCTCCGGGAGAAATCACAAAGCGAACTTGGTGCTCATCAGCGGGGCTACTTAGTCGTTCTGCTTGATCCCGCTTAAAAAGCTGTCCATCTCAGAGCTCGCTGGGGGCGCATGGGTTATAGCACCTAGTGCTATGGGTCTTTACAGTTCCAATGACAGACTGAAAGTCACGGTTTTTTTCTCTTAATATATCCGAAAGAGAATTGAAAATGATAGAATTAGGCGCATGTCGCGTAACATTACGTTTGGTCGTCTATCCTTGATGGTCCGCTCAAGGTGTGTTCTGTAAAAATAACTAACGCATACTATATATGTATATATATATATATATATATATATGTATGTGTGTGTGTGTGTGTGTGTATGTGTGTGTGTGTGCGTGTAAATATTCTCAGCTAGAGTGTATCCGTAGAAAAGACAAAATGAATAAAAAGAGAGAAGAGGGAAACTATACTTAGTTGAAGCGTTTCGTCCTATGAGGGACTTCATCAAGGCAATCAAAGTCCCTCAGAGGATGAAACGCCTTGGCTATGTATAATTTTCCTTTTGTCTCTTTTTATTCATCTCTTTCTCTCTCTTTCTTTCTCTCTCTCTCTCTCTCTCTCTCTCTCTCTCTCTCTATATATATATATATATATATATATATATATATATATATATAAGTCCGTAAGGGTCCTATAATTTTTCAAACTAATAGTCTTAGAGATAGGTGAGACTTATGATTAGAAGAAAAATTAGAATAATAAAATACAATAATTCAACTATTGAATCAGAGGAATGAATTAGTGGTATAATGTCGACATAAAAACAAATTCAGATATAATATAGATTGAACTTAATTAGCTAGTATATTTCCATAATATTCACTCCCCGCTAACACTTCAAATGTCGATAGTATAACTAATTCTAATTTCTATGTTTTATTTCCGCCCCTCTATAAACTCTTTACACTATATTATAATTTATAAACTTTCTCCTAATTTAATATCTCCCCAACTCTCTTTCCATTACCTTACATCGTTTTATCAATATATTTTAAATTTATTTTTAGACTCCTTTTTACTCCTATTTTAAATTAATATTTCATTCTTCATGTAACCCCAAATTAATGTCATACGATTTATATTCGGGTTTCATGTTATAAATCTTCTTCCCTTTCAGATAAATACCATCCACACTCCCCTGACCACTGTCTTGTGCCTTTCGTCTGACTGAAACATTGAAATGGATAAATTCTGTATTACATTTACGACAGGTTGATATTTTTAGCTTTCACAGTTAAATTCTACTTCCTGCACACCCCTATCTGTATAGACACAAACTCAGTCCACACCGGGGTTGATAAGACAGTTGACGTTATCTTCGTCTGCCGAAATAGCTATTCCCCATATAAGGTTATTTTGGACTTTATTGTGTTTATATATATATATATATATATATATATATATATATATATATATATATATATATATATATATATATATATATATATATATATATATATATATATAAAATGAATTAATGGATATATTATAAAATAGCATTTCCGGCAGGAATCGAACATGAGTCGTTCTTTATAGGAAAATCCTTGCGTCGCAAAGTATAAGCGTCCTTATAGGATTAGTGCATGCCATTATTAGCATCCTTCTGTAGTGTTACTTTTCTGCTGCCTCATGTATCTTCTTCATCTGTGAGGAGATTGCCCATAATTCACAGCCATAGTGGATGAGTGATATTACATAACTCTAATTAAATAGATACGATCGTATGAAATATCTAGTTACATAGGATATCGAAATATGCTGATACGACATATATATCGGATATATATATATACTATTTAATCAATTATACGTGTGTGTGTGTGCGTGTAATCAATTCATTCCAAGCAAGGCGATAATGTCATTAAGGCGCAAGGGGGCTACCGGGAGTGAAAGAGAATGAGAACACTTTAGAAGGAATCGGAAACCCAATCCTGAACAGGAAACAATGAATAAACCTCTACTCCTGCTCAAAAACAGGGAGGATAGTGAATAGGACGATAGGCGAACCTGTCTACTTACACATATATATATATATATATATATATAGGAAAAGGAATAGGGAGAGAGTATAAGGAGACAAGAAAAGAATGACAAGAAGAAATAACCACGATATTCAACACAGACGCACATACACAGACATCGACACAAAGTTATAAAATGAGGAAAAAAACCTAAGTTCAATAAATAACGCGTAAATTATCTTTCAACTTTGTATAAAATTAATGATAAAGGAGAAAATAAGCAGTCTGCTAAGTGACATATTTTATATTTGTATTAATGACATATATATATATATATATATATATATATATATATATATATATATATATATATATATATATATATATAAGGGTGTTGCGTATAAGGTTGAAACATCAAATCCATTGGGTGTTGACTTCAATGTCTACTATTTAAATACGCCCTGTCCCTGATATATTGAGCACATTAACCCATAAATATAGCACACTTTAAAATTATCTCTTATCATATATATATATATATATATATATATATATATATATATATACATATATATATATATATATATATACATATATATATATATACATATATATATACATATATATATACATATATATATATATATGTATATATATATATGTATATATATATGTGTGTGTGTATGTGTGTGTGTGTATGTGTGTGTGTGAGTGTGTATGTGTGTGTGTAGATAGATAAATATACACAGATTGACAGAATCAATATAGATAGATAAAATGTCGAAATAAATTGCCAAGTGTAAACAATCTGAAAAAGATAGAAGTTAGCATATAAAAATCGGCTGGTAAGAGATAGATAATATAAACCTATATATATATATATATATATATATGTATATATATATACTCGCGTCTGTCTGTATTCCTCTCTTTCCCTCTCTCTCTGTATATATATATATATATATATATATATATATATATATATATACACATATCTACATCTATCTATTTATCTATATCTATGTATGTATCTCTCTTTCTCTCTCTCTCTCTCTATATATATATATATATATATATATATAAATATGTATAAAGAGAGAGAGGGAGAGAGAGAGAGAAAACGGTACACTTCTAGCCTCTGTATTTGTTAAAATGTAAAGCTAATTGGTTTTCCTTCAGATTAAAGCAGGTGCTTATAGGCAGAATGCAGAAACTATTGGCGTTGCTACTGACAGCAACTTTTGAACGTCCAGCCTGCAGTCTCGCAACCGCTACTTTACTCCTAAAACCCTCAACGACGCTGTTATTGCTAGTAAATACGTATCGACTGACATTAACTACAATAATATAGTAGGAGTCACAATAGCAGTTGTACAAATCCTATCCGTTTCTCTGTTTGTGCTAGTTGCATATTTATAACGAGTGCTCCGTAAAACATTAAATTTCACTTCTGATGAACTTTGTTCCTAGACTGCAGGAATTTAAACGTTCTACTAGATTGGCAATTAGGTCTCATTATTTTGCAGTTCAATTGGCAAAGATGCAACCGTCTTTTCTCTTCTAACAGTTTCTCGCACTTCTTGCTTCTGGAACTCTCTTCTAGTTTCTTGCTTCCACACAACATAGAAAGTTCTAAAATTTAAACGCAAGGTTAATCGTCATCTTCTGTCTTTCTGAATCCTGTTCCTTTATTGTGATTTTATCATTTCTCCTTCATAAAGTCTCTACTCATTGTCTTTCACTCCCTGTAACCCCCTGCATCCTAGTGACATTATCGCTTTGCTTGGGGGGCGAAATGATTTTTTTAAAAAAGTGCTAGTTTCAATGCTATCAGCTATTACTTATAAAACTAGCGCAATTACAACAAACTGAACTCGGTCAAGTCAATATCAAGAGGTGTCGTTAATTTCTTTTTTAATGTCATGACTCTTAAGGACATTGGCGATCATGGTCCTTCAAAGCGTTCTTTTGGTTTCATGAATTGCCATGGCATCTTGGGAAAATACTAGAGTGCTTTCACATTGCCTCCTGCACAGATTTCAATCCAGAATTACCCCCTTTTTTTTCCTTTTCTTTTTTTTTTAAAGTAACGTTCATCTTGTCCAAGGCCAGGGGGCCACTCGAGGTAGAGGCTTAAGTTAGGAAGCAGTTTGTACGGATAGGAAGGGAAGATAACGGTTAATCCTAGACTTGAATAGGTTAAGATTGTAGTGATAAGTGAAACATCTTTTTGGAAGTCGGTTCCACAGTGCAGTGAAGCTGTTCGAGTGGAACTTACTTCTCACCGATGGAATATGGAGGGAATGAGGGTGGTTTGCTATAATGTGAGTGTCATGGCTGGTCCTAGCTGTAAATGCAGTTCGTCCGAGCAAGTAGCGAGTGGGATGCATCATCCCGCCTGTGAGAGAGAGGTTGGACGGTGGAAAATAATTCGTCATCTACAAGGACTCGGAGACGCATTTGAAGACTTTTCAAGACTGAAAAATGCGGTCTGGGAAAAGGCAATAATAATATTAATTCACTGTTATCCACTAAAAATAACGTTTGCAGTCAGAAGAAATAATACATTTTTAAGTAATAATACATATGTGTGTGTGTATGTGTGTGTGTGTATGTGTGTGTGTGTGTATGTGTGTGCGTGTATGTGTGTGTATTGATATAATAGGAAAGAACTGTTAGATTGATGATCCGAAGTTCTTTAGTATTTTCGTTTTTATTTTTAAAAACAGTGGTCGATAGAGAAGAAGAGCCTAAAATATAATTATTTTTTTAGAAAATATGATTCCATCGCGGCACAGAAATTACTGTTTCGAAACTGGTCAGCAGTATTTAAGATAAATTCTAATATTAAATCTTAACTCTTGAGGCCACACCCACTAGTTAAGATTTAATATTAGAATTAAACTTAAATACTGCGGACCAGTTTCGAAACAGTAATTTCTGTGTCGCGATGGAATCATATTTTTAAAATAATAATAATAATAATAATAATAATAATATATGTATGTATGTATGTGTGTGTGTACTCGTCATTTCAGCACTTCTTATATCTGTAAGTTTTCTATCTCTACTTAACTACCTATCTATCTAAAATATATGTTCCTTACACGCACACACACACACACAGACACTCACTCATATATATATATATATATATATATATATATATATGAAGAAATATAGTCTTAAAGTGTGCTATATTTGTGGGATAAAGTGCTCAATATCAGAGATAGAGCGTGTGTAAATATAAAATATAAAAGTGGACATGGAAGTCAGCACTTAGAGGCGACAGTCTGTTTCATGCTAGTGCAATCGTCAAGCGATTGCACTATATATATATATATATATATATATATATATATATATATATATATATATATATATATATATGGAGTAGCTGGATTTTTTTAGGCAACTTACACTTCTCAAGATATGATCAAATAACTAAATATAAAATTAAAAAAATTATTCTTGGTAGGGCCATAAAGTATTCAGACGTCTCCCATATATATATATATATATATATATATATATATATATATATATATATATATTGTGTATTTAGATAGCGATCCCTCTTTTACAGAAATTTCATTAAAGATGATTGATTTTATTCAATTTTTCTTGATTTCTTTTAAGTGTTTCTTTTCTGGACGTAAGGTATTTAAAAAAAATGTCCGAATGTTTTCTATATCCGAGCTGACATTCACTTTTCTGCATGTTTATTAAATTTACTTTCAACTGCAATATTGTCAAATTCTATGTCATTTATTTTTGTTTATTTTACCGAGATGATTCTTTGAACAAATTAGACAAAAATTATTCGCTCATGTCTTTTTCTTACTTTTTTTTTTACGAGTGGAACTGATACCCGAGTAACTAGAAGACTAATTTAGTGAAGTTAGCGACAGTGTGTTGCTATATGAATCCATCACTCCGTGTATCTCTACTCCAGTGAATTGAACGAAAGATAAGCGATAATGAACGAACGAAAGAAGCAAAGTAAGAACGAATAAATTCAAGTTGGTTGCTAAGGACAACATCACTTTGTCATATTCAAAAGAAGTGAGTAGGTGATGCGGGTGCTGTTTACATTGTTAGCATCTCATGATGAATACAGTTGGTAGTTCATTCATTAAATGTTTGGTTATTTAATGTTTGCTTCGTTGTACTATTGTGTCAGTGACTGTTAGCGAGTCGGAAAGTTCAAATTCCGCTTGAGTTCATTAAGTTCAATTTTCGCAGAAATACAACCGCTGCAGCTAGGATGTGTCCAGGGTAAGACAGTCTCAACAGGCTTTTTCAGACTTTTTCCTTCTTCTAGATTGGTTACACCTAAAGTCAAGAAAGCCCAGACAGTCCTTCTATTTAACGTAGAGTCTGATGGAGGCAGAACATAAACTGATTCATACCTTTTCCAAGAGTATATGGCGCGTAAGTAAATATACCAAACCCGACTGGAATTTGAACTCTGCCCTTCCGATTTCTGTTGCGAACCGCTATCGCTTACACCACCTGCACACTCAGCCAAACAATGAAGCTAAATGAACTCATAGTTGCCTTTTTGATGAAAGGGTAACAAATTACCTTATCAGATCAATCAACCAGAAAGCGCTTTTTTGTTCGTATGAAGCCATTAATGTCTGGTGGATTTGAAATTAGCCCACTCTGAGTCTTCTTTTATGTGTCATGTCCCTTCAGGACGTAAGCGATCATAGTCCTCCACATCTTCCTGTTCCTTGTAGCTCTTAATATGTTTTGTCTTTTTGTTATTTCTGCCAAACTCAATTCTGCCATCTATGCACAGAAGCTCCTGAGCAGCGACTGCCTTCTGCTCTGTCAAAGAATCTGTCAATATTCTCAGAACCGACTTTGCACACAGATCTTTGAGTAATAGAGCGACTGCACTAAACTACAGGCATCACTGAAGAATTACACAGAGAGTATCAGTCTATATTTGAACTAATTCTCATTCTCAGTAGTAGTAGGCCTGTCACTGTGGAGTCTGTCACTATAGTCAACTTCTCCTTTCACTCTAGGATTGTCATAAAATCTACTTGTTGTGCTTACAACAAGTACAGCCTTTGCATCAACCATTCAATATTCACCCCTTGTAAATTTTGTCGCACTTTCTCCTTTCACAAAAAGAAAGTCTACGATGGCATTTCGCTCTACATAAATTATTTCGCTTATCGATAGGAGAAATGAAGGTAAATTTTCTCATGAGCTTCTTCATACTTTACAGTTACTTAGAGGCTTACTGTGTGGTGTTGTATGAGCGTCTGTGGCGTTGTATGAGCGTCTGTGGTGTTGTATGAGCGTCTGTGGCGTTGTATGAACGTCTGTGATGTTGTATGAGCGTCTGTGGCGTTGTATGAGCGTGCACGGTGTTGTATGAGCGTGTGTGGTGTTGTATGAGCGTCTATGGTGTTGTATGAACGTCTGTGGCGTTGTATGAGCGTGTGTGGTGTTGTATGAGCGTCTGTGGCGTTGTATGAACGTCTGTGATGTTGTATGAGCGTCTGTGGCGTTGTATGAGCGTGCACGGTGTTGTATGAGCGTGTGTGGTGTTGTATGAGCGTCTGTGGTGTTGTATGAACGTCTGTGATGTTGTATGAGCGTCTGTGGTGTTGTATGAGCGTGCACGGTGTTGTATGAGCGTGTGTGGTGTTGTATGAGCGTCTGTGGTGTTGTATGAACGTCTGTGGTGTTGTATGAGCGTCTGTGGTGTTGTATGAGCGTAAGAAAAGACAAGAAGTGCAGTTCATGAGGTTTAGTAAGAAAGGCAACGCTTAACCCTAAACTTGAATAGGCCAAGGTTATAGTGATCGGGAAAACATCCTGTCGGGAGTCTGTTCTACAAAGCAGAAGTCTTTGGAAAGAAGCTGTCCTAATGGACTTTCCTCCTTACTAATGGAATACAAAGGGAATGAGGATGATTCATTCATGTGGACGTGGCATGGTGAGACCCAGCTCCAAAGATCAAGGCTGGTTTCGTTCATTTTGTTTTGGCATATCAGCCTAAGTGGATTATTTAATGCCAACAAGACTTTTAGGATAGCTGTGTATGAATAGTATTTTTTTTCAAAAATGTATTACTGGTAATATTTATATTTTTTTTTTATTTTTCCAAAAATGTATTGCTGGCAATAATTTTTATTTTTATTTATTTATTTATTTTATATTGCAATACATTTTTGAAAAAAACAACAACATTACCAGCAATAAAGTTTTGAAAAAAAATATTATCAAATATTAAAAAATAAATATATTATATTTTTTATAAAAAAAATTACTGGTAATAGTTTTATTTTATTTTTTATTTTATTTTCAAAAATGCATTGCTAGTAATATTTTTATTTTTCATATTTTTTCGAAAATGTATTACCTATAATATTTTTTTTCCAGAAATGTATTAATAGTATTTTTTTTTTCAAAAATGTATTGCTGGCAATAATTTTTTTCGAAAATTTATTGCTGGTATTTTTACTATAAAAATCCATTTTTATACTTTCATAAAGTTTTGACCCCAGTTTGTGAGTTAACTATTTTCCCATAGCTGGGAACCTAACATGTGCTACCACCCCGAGTCAAACCTTGGAACAACATTAGCAATTAGGAGGTAGTTCCATACAAAAACCTTCTGATCCGAGGCCTTGCTGCCGGATGTAGTTTATCGTTATACCATGGACGCATCAAAGGTGGTTCAACCAATTAATGTAATTCGTCAGAACAATTGGCAATGTAATAGCCCTAAAGTTGCAAGAGGTTTTCATCTGTGGGAAAGGGGTTGTAGGGTGGAGATAATCCACACCCACAAAGCAGTGTAGACATTAACTTATAATCAGTACCTGTCTATACAAATATCTGCTTAACTTTTTTTTTATGTCCAAATATGATTTGATTATAAAGATTCACTGCTTCAAGTATTTCTATGTTTGGATGATGAGTATTACTCAAGAAACGCCAGGCAGTAGGTCAAGGATATTTAAAGACAATTAAACATTGTATTCCAAATAAGGATGTGACTGTTGCAAGTGGAGAGTAAACTTGTCAAGTCGTTTCAATAGCGCTTTAGAACAGAAATGACTGTCTGGGGGCAAAGTAAGATGTCGGGTGAATAGGCAATTAGCTTCATATCCAGATTGGAACAGAAATCATATTTTTCTGAGCGAGCATAACGATAGGCCAACTCGTTTCATTAACGCAATTGAGCAAAACCGATCTTCTCCTGGGGGAAGGAATTCAACGAATAAAGAAATAACTGGTTGCAACATGCGAACTCAAATTACACATGCATCCTGATATATATATATATATATATATATATATATATATATATATATATATATATATATATATATATATATATATATATATATACTGGACTCTTACGTCGTTTTCGACGTATGAGGGTAAAACAGTTCAGTTCTTAAAATGAACAGCCAGACAATCCACACTTGATATAGTGGTTAATACAGAGACATTGTGCCACAAGGTCGCCAAACGGACCTCCGTAGGTTTTGAATTCACAGTTCTCCTCCTTCTAGACCGTCTTATATCTAACCCTATAGAACTCTGTCCTGCTATTTACCCGTAGCTTGTGAGGAGGAGAAATGGATTCATACCTTTCCCATATATATATATATATATATATATATATATATATATATATATATATATGGGGAAGGAATTCAACGAATAAAGAGCTAACTGGTTGCAACATGCGAACTCAAATTCCACATGCATCCTGATATATATATATATATATATATATGTGTGTATATATATATATATTGTGTATTTAGGCAGCAGTCGTTCTTTTATACATGTTTCATTAAAGACGACAAACAAGGTACTGCGATTAAGCTTTTTATTACATTTTTCTTGTGTTCGAACAATTGTTTTTTTCCGGACAAAGAGTGTGTAGAAACTGTCCAAATGTTCTGTAATTCCGAGCGATTTCGTTTATACTTTTAGCCATTATCAAGTATGGTTTTATTTTTGCTTTTTAACTGGATGTATGGCTTGTGTGTATGTATCTAGGGTTATAGGAAGGTTTTATTTTCCGAACACAGTCAGCACATTATGGCCGTGTTCGTAGTTAAATATTATTGAGTGCTGGCTTTTTTCTTTTTTATTATTAAGGCTTCCATTATTTTTAATCTTTTTTTACATGTGGATGAGGTTATGTTTGTATTTTCTACTAGTATGTTTCGGATGGAGTCTGGTAGACTTGTATGTGTGTTTAAATGAGTTCTGATGGCGCTGTGGTCGGATAGGTGTAACCTAATTCGTCTAGGTAGGGATGTAGTTTGACTGATGTAATTATTTATGAGTTTGGTTTGAACGAGAACACAGTTACTTAAGGGACATTTGAACTCGTAAATAATGTTTGTTCTTTGTAGTTTTGATTTTACAGGTGTGTTTTTATCTTATGGATTGAGATGGATCTTTTCTAATTCTTCTCTTTAGATTTAAGTTGAAATGAGGATCCCTCTTCCTGTTGTGACCTCCCGATCCAGTTTTCCTCTCTACTGATGTCTCTTTTTTAAACTTATTCTTTATGTTTATTGAATGGATTTGAAGATTGAAACCAGAATATGAATATTGATACCATTATTGATGGACTGAATGATCTTTTACTTATTCCCATTGCTTAGTTGGGAAAACAGTGGGGTCTGGCACAGAACAAATTTAACCTGCTTTCTGTTTCGCTGAATAACTCAAAGGATTTTCAGTGATTCTTACGAAAAATGGTGTGATGATGGCTAAAGGTCTAAAGGAAACTCAATTTGTTTATTGTTTTTTAGATATTAAACATTTTGTGAGATGAGTAATTATTTGGTTACACGAATTGGACAATTTCGCTGTTACATCTGGTGTATATATGTATATATATATATATATATATATATATATATATATATATATATATATATATATATATATATGTATATATATAATGATAAAATAGACTTTTAAAGTGTGCTATATTTATAGGTAAAAGTGCTCCATATCACGGATAGAGCGCATGTAAATATAAATATAAAAGTGGACACTGAGATCAACACTGAGCGGCGATAGTCTGTTTCATGTTGAACACAATCTTCAGGACATGTTATGTTTTGGCTCGACTATTTATATATGCTGGTTAATGGTCCATTATGGGTAGCAATGTCTATTATATTATTATAAGTTATTGGGTAAGCGGTAATAGTTATATTTAAAATTATTCTAGAAGCTATTGAACAGAAATAATTGTGGATCCAAATGTGATTATCTTTTGCTAGTGTATTGTTTTTTTTGTTAACTTTTTTGTTGTGGATTATTATTATTACGTTTACCGGTGTTTGTTTGAGCTTTCGTAGTGTGTTAATTTGTTTATTATTTACTTCATTTGTCTATTGTTTTATATTTTTGATTTATTGTAATGCTGCTATATATATATATATATATATATATATATATATGTGTGTGTGTGTGTGTGTGTGTGTGTGTGTGTGTGTGTGTAATTTGGCAGCATATTGTACGGACAATATTTATTTCGATATCATTTTCAAATAAAAAGTCTCATTAGAAAATATGAGAAAATTCAAAAGAAAATATGCTGGACGATGTTGTCTTTAACATTCAACACAACATGTTTAATATATATATATATATATATATATATATATATATATATATATATATATATATATATATATATATAATTCTCTACGTACAATGTTTGAAAGCATGTGCGATACCCCGTCCCTCGCCATCCAGGGGAGGTAATACATTCTCGATGGCTAGGGCGGTACTGCCACCCTCTGGCGCCAGCTTTTGCCACAGGACTGGTTTTGTTTTGTATACGTGTCAGTCTCATGTGATTTCTTTTTACGCTGTGCTGAAATACTCAACGTGCGCTCGTTAATGTAAAATGAAAGGTAAACAGATTTGTTTCACGTTGGAAGTACCATTGTGTTGCGGGCATGATTTTATTTAACTTTATTTATTTTGGATCTTGACCAGATCTAATTCGTTGACCGTTGAGCTGTGGTCAGGATACGAGATATTACGAGATATTAAGCACGCTTCAGGCACTGGCCAGTGACGCCCAACTTCAAAAGGAAGGAAACGATTGACCGTCTAATGAATCCACGGCACCCGACCTCAAGAGATAGCACATGACAAATTCATTCCTTTTCCACACAGTCGTGATTCGTAGCGGGTTTTATTCTCTCACTCGTGCGCCCCCGGCTCTGTTCTCCTCCCATGGAACCGTTAATTCGATTGGAGGACACACACTTCTTTGAATCAGACACAACGCCACAATGTCAGAGTGTGAGTCTGTCTGAATGATGGGTATCAGAGGTCTTATAAGATCAACCAACACCCTCCAATCACTGAATCCACTCAGTCGTGTCATATTGGGAGTTATTTGGGTCTTTCCGCACAGGGCGTTCACCTTCCTTGTAAAAAAAGGATCTTAGGTTCTCTGGTCGTTACAGGCTGTTTGTTCGCTGCCTCGCATTGTGTACTGGCTAAGTACATGGTCACTTCCAGCACTTTCTTATGATGCCACATGTACATCAGCAGTGATTGTGGGCATGGACAAGACACGGGACGTCACTTTGACATAATGCGCATACATCAGTGTCAGTGTACCCTCACAGATTGAGGTTGGTGGCATTTGTTAGGAGATCATTGGTAGATCACAGGAAGAATGATATTGCCGATGGTTCCATTGCAACCAGGGTACTCCATGATAGCTTCATTGGATGAATATCACCCCATGCACTCCAAGCACATAGTTTGGACTGAGAAACAGTAGTAGCTGGTCGCTGCTCGTACTCAAAATTCATCTCTCGTTTACCCTTTGGACCCTGTTCGGAGAAAAATTGGTTGCTTGTGCTGCATAGATCAGCACGATTGGTTTGGGTCACCCCCATAATCTCCTTGGTTCTCAGGGTGGATTCTGCTACTTGGGTGGCTTCTCCTGCCGACCATTTGGTGCCTATTTTGATATCTGTCCGTAACCTGCGAACAAACCCATTGGCCGACTTCCTCATCATCATGTAAAGGCGTACCTTCCCGACCTTAAACTCGTCCACCAATGAGGAGACAGGGAGTTCCAGATTTCCAGGATTGGTATAGAATCCCACGGTGGAGAAGCAGGAGTAACTCCAAGCCACTTACGCAGGACCAGAATGGTGCTGTTATCTATGAATGCTCTGGACAGTGGAAAGACCATTTATTTCTTAGCCATCAATGCCTTTGTTGTGTCTACTACACCCCGTAATATGAGTTCCATGGACATAATGAAAAGTAGTAGGATTGAGTTCCAAATCATGCGTGAATGCCCCAGACAGCTGGAAAAGCTAGGTATCCCAGCCTTTTGGACAGCTGTGTTTATGGAATGGTTACCTAGTCAGTCATACAACGAGCAAAGATCCCACCAAAGTTTTCCCTCTACATGCAAGAGATGGGACGGAGATTTCCAAATGCCAACCGCCAGGCAATATTCTTGTGGCACAATATCTTGTTTCCGTGCCCGCTGGAGGAGGATGGTGAGTTGCTTGAGAACGTTGGGACAATTCTTATATAACTTGTGAGGATACTCCATTTATTTCAGGTGCACTATTGGCACGGGATTTGCGGATTTCCCTCACCTTTAGTCTGCTCTCATTATATATGATCTCTGAATACTGGGGCTTGAAAGGTCATTCATAGGAGGGATTGGAACATCTTTCCAAGCATCAGAATACGCTCTCCTCAGGTGATTCTCGAGTTCCTCCTGTGGTACTTCGAGTTTGCCGCTCTTAGTCTCGGTGAACAGCTTTTTAGTGTCAGGATTATTGTAATATGGTCTCAGAGACTGTCGCCTTTTCTTCCGACGTTTTCTTTGATTCTCAACCCTAGAGATCACAAAGATTCTTTCTGTAGTATCCTTAAGCAGGTCATTAAGGCCGGCCCTTTCATGAATTGGAGCTGCTTTGAGTCGGTGCTTCACAGTTCTCTGTCCTGCTCTTAGCTTACCCTTCTGAATCTGTCGTTTATTAGTTCGCTTCTTTTCATTGCTACCCCCCCCCCCCTTGCAGTTGCTACACCAAACTACTGAAGACGAACCTCATGCGCAACACTGCAGAAATATCTGATCTTCTGGTTAATGGAATCCTTTAGATGGTTGGTAAGCATTAGTTCCTGATCGAGATTCCCCCCAAGTAGATCTATCTATCTATCTATCTATCTATCTATCTATCTATCTATCTATCTATCTATCTATCTATCTATCTATCTATCTCCGTGTGTTCAATATCTATCTATCTATCTATCTATCTATCTATCTATCTATCTATCTATCTATCTATCTATCTCGTGTGTTCAATATCTATCTATCTATCTATCTATCTATCTATCTATCTATCTATCTAGATAGATAGATAGATAGATCTATCTATCTATCTATCTATCTCGTGTGTTCAATATCTATCTATCTATCTATCTATCTATCTAGATAGATAGATCTATCTATCTATCTATCTATCTATCTATCTATCTAGATAGATAGATAGATAGATAGATAGATAGATAGATAGATAGATATGCTAATAAGTATACATTTTGTTATTAATATATATATATATAAACAGCTGTATATTACCCCCCTCTCTCTCCCTTATCAAATCGTGAAAATTGTCCGAAAAACATTTATTCGAATTCGACTTGTAAATGGTTTGAATGAAAATTAATCGAAAGGACAATTCGACTAAATGATAATTATTCGAAATACTTGTTTGAAATACGTATGTGGTTTTGCTTTGAGAAAGTCAATGTTGATTTACCTAGAACTAATAACGCCCTTAAAGGATAGCATAGGTTTTTTTTATAGCAAGTGTCATCCCATCATCCCACAATATGGAAATCCTTAGACACTCTTAAAAGACAACAGCACTTGAAAGAAATTCAAATTGCCAAAGGTAAAGAAAGTTACCAAAATATCAAGAGTACCAAGAAATACCAAGGCGTAAATGGGAAACTTAAAAAAGAAATTAGTGACACAATTTAACAAGTACTCTTCAGTAGTTGACTATTTGCATGCAGTATCATATAACTTAAGGTTATGAGGATTTTTCTTACTAAATTGATTTAATAACGATATTTCGAATAATTATCATTTGTGTATTTCCTCTTTTAATTTTTATATTTTTATTGCAATAAAAATATTTGCAGTTCGAATAATTATCATTTAGTCTCATTGTCCGTTTCATTAATTTTTATTCAAACAATTTATAAGTCGAAGAAATGGTTTACGAACAAGGTTCACATAATCTTCTCTTACAGACATCAATTTTATCTCTGCTATTTTATTACCACCAGGACCAACCGTGCAACACTATATATATATATATATATATATATGAATATAAAAGTGAACATAGAAGTCAACAGACTGTCGCCTCTAAGTGTTGACTTCTATGTTCACTTTTATATTTACACACGCTCTATCTCTGATATTGAGCACTTTATCCCATAAATATAGCACACTAAGACTATATTTCTTCATATATATATATATATATATATATATATATATATATATATGAGTGTGTGTGTGTGAATTGGAATCAAATACACATCAAATATAGATCAAAAGTGAATCTGACAGAATGACAGGAAATGTTTATCAATCTAACAAATTTCGCTTTTATTAAAGAATAAGAGAATCAAATACGGATAAAAATTTCTGGTATTTTATTTTTGTGTTGTTTTGATTTTTATTGGTTAAGCAGGATTCATGTGCATTTGACTCAAATCAAGCAGCGTTCGTGTTTATAGTTTATGTGTTTAAGTCTATCATAATTCTTGTTTGTCTATGCGGGATTCCAATGAGTGCGTGTATGTGTGTGTCTGGTAGGCATTATTCATGTTTTTAAGCGCAGTACTAGTTTGGTCTCATCAATTCATAGTTGAATTGACTAGATGTAACTGTAAGTTCTATGCTAACAGGTTCTTTTCTCGCACTTCTCGCTCGTGGAACTTCTTCTATTGTTCTCGCTCCTAAATAATTTTTTTCTTATACTTTTGTATTCAGCAAATCCTATTGTCTTAGTGGTTTTACTGCCTTGCATGAGGTGATATATATATATATATATATATATATATACATATATATACATATATATATATATATATATATATATATATATATATGTATATATATATATATATATATGTATGGAGAGAGAGAGAGAGAGAGAGAGAGAGAGAGAGAGAGAGAGAGAGAGAGAGAGAGAGAAAGAAAAAAAGAAAGTAAAGAAATGAATAAAAACTTCACGACCTGTTTGCAGAAATTTTGTCTGAAGTGCAGTCCTTATGGTAGAGATTTTAAATGCGACATACTGCGGCGTAATTATTTCAAGTGTCTCGAATTAAATCAGAGCAAATGACATGTTTATGATCTTTTTCATTTCAATTTTTATTGCTTTTGAAATATAAATAACAAAAAATATTAAGAAAATATCGAGAACAATTTTGTACGTGGCCTGACGATTGCGTCTAGCATGAAACAGCCTGTCGCCTCTAAGTGTTCACTAAATGTTCACTTTTATATATATATATATATATATATATATATATATATATATATATATATAAGTATGTGTGTATGTGTGTGTGTGTGTGTGAGAGAGAGAGAGAGAGTAACAATTCTGATGTAAATAAAAATATATCTGTTAAAAGAAAATATGAATAAAGACAAAAGAATGCCACTCTTATTAAAAGGGGAATGAACTTATTCAGATGGAAAGTTCTTGAGAGTGCCGCTATCGTATCCTGCCAAAGCAACAATCTGGGCACCAGATTTGTTTTCAAATATCTCCTTTCCTAAACGATATTCTCTTTTCCCAAGACAGCATACATGACAATAAAATTAAAAAACAAACAAACCAAAAACCGGTTAAATTTTACAGTTAAACATTCAATTATTCAAAATCAATATATACATAAATTTATCAAATTAAATAGTAATTACATTAATAAAGTCAAGAACAACAACACCCTTTAGTCACTTTCGTTTATTAGGCATTAAATTATATCACTTAGTATCCTCCATAGTTTATATATATGTTAGGGCTTCTTCACTACCATGAGCTTGGACTGAGATTACTAAGTAGTATCTGTTCTCTTCATCTCTTATGGCAATAATGTTATTAGCTGTTTCCTTATAAGGAAACATTCGGCATTCATGGACTGACTTTTCTTCACTCCCAGGCCATCGGGCTAAGATCAAAGTGTAGCATCTGCTTTCATCTCTACTGCTAATATCACCCACTTCTTTATAAGGAAACATTCGACATTCATTGATCGAGTACCCAGTGCGATACGTGGAGGGCTTTTCTTCTCTCCCAGGCCATTGAGTTAGGATCAAATTGTAGTATCTGTTCTCATCTCTACTGCTAATATTATCCGTTTGCTTATAAGGAAACAATCGGCATTCATTGACTGAGCCATCATTTCTTCAAGAATTCAAGGAAAATAGCAGCTGCTAATGCTCTGTTCGGTATTTATTGGAGTTTCCTTCCTAGCTTTTTGTTCGGTGTAGTGTGGAACGTCAGCTTCTTGATTATGTTATTATTCGCTCTTGGGTTACATGTACTATCGATTTTAGTTGTTTGCTGCTGTTGAAAGTTCTCAAGTCTCATGCACTTCTCGCTTGTGGAACTTTCATCCGTCTTCTTGCTTCCCAGTCAACTTTGATTTTCAAAAACTGAAATAGTCCTTAGTTTATGTCTTCTTAATTCCTCTTTTTTCCCCTCAAGCCCTCTCTCTCCCCCCTCTCTCTTTAACAGTGTTTTTCTTTTTCTCGTATTCTTTCACACTTTTGTCCTGGGTATGATGATAAACTACATCCAGCAGCAAGACCTCTGATCGGGAGGTTTTAAGGAGCCTGGAACTACCTCTTAATTGCTTTTGTTCTCAGGTTCACCCTGACCCGGTGTGGTAGCACCTGTTAGGGTCCCACCTATGGGCAAATAGTGAACCCATAAACAAAGACAAAAAGTTATGAAAGTACAAAAATATATTTTTATAGTAAAATTACGAAACGTACCTATTTAGAGTAGAATTATCAACAATACATTTTGTAGCAAAATGACCAACAATACATTTTATCTGTAGTTGAAGGCATGCAATTGCATTCAAAATATTTAGTTGAAGCCCTAAAATTGTGTTCAAAATATGTAGATTTCAGCGCTGAATAACCCATAGAGGTGTTGATATGCCGCTAAACAAAATCAGTCATAGAACTAACATGAAAGAACTTTTTCCTGACATTAATCCATATAATATGCTACAATTTCTTAAAGGAATCAAACTGTATTCCTAAATAGAACTTCAACAAAACTACAACATATAACACACATAACACCTGATGTAGCAATCATATCCACACATACATGTATGTGCACAAAAGCTGAGTATCATCTACCATGTATTCAATTGTGAAAGCAGAATAACATATAATTTATTATTCTCAGGAAGAAAATTAAATTTTAGCGTTAAATGACCCGTAAGGAGTTGATATACTGCTAAACAAACAAACAAACAAACAAACAAATCAAACAAAGAAAAAAAAACTAACTTTTACACTCAGCAACCTCTTGCGTCTTAGTGGTTTTATTGTCTTCATTGGGGTGAAAGGATTAATAATTAAAACAAGTAATGTGGTTTCTATTATCTGGTAGAGTTCTTTGCGATTGTGTAGCGCCAGTCCACAATGTTCGAAGAAGGATGGTCGTCGCTGAGGCCTACACGTTTCATTCACTCGAATGAATAAAATGATAATTTTATCAAAAGACACACGTGTGTATTTTTATGCACGGTTCAGTCATCGCCAACCGAACAAAAATTACTTGGTATTAAAAGATGATGATAACATATAATTAGCTTCCCATTCATCTGTGTTCATTTATATCTACGTTCAGCCCGAATGGAATTTTTAGCCTTGTCTTCACACTAGATTTATTTGGAGGAAAAAAAATCTCTACAAATATATACACAAAGACACAATGACTTTTTCTTTATTTAGTGTCCATTGCTTTCATATTAATTCTTTTTTATCGCTCAGTCTTCCATTCTTCTTGCTTTTCTTTTTGAACGTCTTTCTTTTTTTAATCCGTTCTTTTTTTTTGCACATTTTTCTTTATTTTTTGTTTCTTTTTTTGCACCTCTCCCTAACGGTTTCTATTTCGTTCTCCTCTTTTTTTCTTTCTTTTTGCTCGTCCTCTTCTTTCTTTCTTTGTTTCTTTCTTTGTTTCTTTCTTTTTGATTTTTGCCTTTTCTCTTTCTTTTGCATATCACCATTCTTTTTTATTTCTACTTTTTTATTTTCTCGTTTCTTTTTGCATGTTTTTATGTTTAAACTTTTTTATTTTTAGAATTATTTTTTCATTATTAATTTATTCTCTCTCATTTTTTTCTCTCTGTTTTTTTTCCTTTCTTTTTTGTATGTTTCATTCTTGAACCTTTTTCCTCTTCAATTATTTTCTTTCTTTCTTTCTTTCTTTCTTTCTTTCTTTCTTTCTTTCTTTCTTTCTTTCTTTCTTTCTTTCTTTCTTTCAGTCGAACTCCGGCTCATTTAGAACTGAACGGAGCAACATGCTGCCAACAGACTATCTAATAATATCCACACAAAAAGGCTTCTAAACAACGCCTTTTCTTTTCTATTTTTAAATAAAAAAAAGGTTCACTTTTCTTTATTTTGTGCTTCCTTTGCTCTTTCATATTTTCCATTCCTTTCAAATTATTTTTACTTGTTTAATTATCGACTCAAATAAGGTTCGCGCGAAACTCTGTTGTCTTCAAAGGAATTCGGTTTATTGCACATGACAAAGTCTTTATGTGAAGTAGGAATAATATTGGTCACCGAGATATTGTCAAGGTGATTGCACAAGTAAGTAGTTGTAGGAGAAAGGGAAGAGAAAGACATAACGAGAGTATGTCAAGTCATCTGATGTTTTAAAGGAGAATGAAACCTGGTAAATGAAAGGGACGCTAAAACGTACAACCTAGGAAAAAAGAAAAATTATCTTACTCGACGCGTTTCGTCCTCTAAGGGACTTTGTGTGTGTGTGTGTGTATATATATATATATGTACCTTATTATAACTGTATATATATATGTTTCGTCTTCTAAGGGAACGTGTTTATGTATGTATGCATATATATATATATATATATATATATATATATATATATATATGAGATGTATTTATATACATACATATATATATATGTATATAAATACATCTTATCACTGCATTTATACACACACACACACACACACACACACACATATATATATATATATATATATATATATATGAACATAAATGCATACATCTTATCATCACTATATATATACATATATATATGTATATATGTGTATATATATTACATACAATAGGAATTAAGATTACTTCATGCTGATTCAAAAATGTTACTACCTATTTTGTATGGTAAATTCTGAGCTGTGCTTACAATTGACAGCAACTTCATAATATTTTGAATGACAATGCAAGGTTAATGTAGGTTTATATTGTTATTACTTTTATTATTTACTAGTCTTGCTATCTATTTATCTTCATGTACCTATATATATATATATATATATATATATATATATATATATATATATATATATATATATATATATATATATATATATATATAATAATAATAATAATAATAATTATAATAATATAAATAATTTTACTCGTCTGGAAAAACCTTAGGTATTTCAGCTTGTAAATGAAGAAACCAATACCCGAGGAAAAATAAGGGATAAAAAAAGAAAGAACTAAGAACATGTAATTGAGGCGAAAACAATCGTCCAGAATCCAAGCTCAGAGTCCAAAGAAAAAAACTCCAACACGAGTAAAGCAAAAGTAACTAAACAAAGTGCTCAATACGCTAAGTCGAGCAAATCTAACTATGAACTTAAAGAGTCAGGCAAACCTACCTAGGTTTCACCCACGCGGATCGTCAGGGTACGCCGGTGTACCCTGACGATCCGCGTAGGCGAAACCTAGGTAGGTTTACCTGGCTCTTTGGTTTATATTAGGTTTGCTCTACTTAGTGTATTGAGCACTTTACGTAGTTATTTTACTCGGTTTGGAGTTTTTTTCCCTTGGACTCTGAGCTTGGATTCTGGACGATTGTTTTCGCCTCAATTACATGTTCTTAGTTCTTTCTTTTTTATCCCATATTTATGTGTGTGTGTATGTGTGAGCTTGTATTTACGTATATACTTATGTAGTTGCGTCCGTGTATGTATTCAAGAGTACTGTATTTTATTTTGTTCGAACAAAGCAATTTCGGTATAGGTTTTTTTTATATACGTATCCATATAAGCTGGGGTCTGTTCATCTGTATGTAGGTTTATTATTGACTTTTTTTCTTGATTTATTCATAGCTGAATATATTTTTCAGTTATACCCTCTTTAACTTTTTCAATTAAATCTTTTTTCTATTTATATATCTTTGCCCATGAAGGTAAAATTTTTGATAGTTGGTTTTTCCCCGCTTATTAATACTTTTAAGATTAAATCTTAGTCAGTCTGTTTATTTGTATATTAATATGTGTACGTGATTGCTTGTATATATATATATATATATATATATATATATATATATATATATATATGTGTGTGTGTGTGTGTGTGTGTGTGTGTGATTGCTTGTATATGCTTTCAACTATATATAGATGTGTCTGTTATTATTTAGTCTTACGTGCAACTATCTATTTCCTGTATTGTCCGCGTTTTTGCGTGTTTAAATATATTTACATGTCGGGGTATTAGGATATGCTTGTGTCTGCCTTGTCATTTGTAAGGCTTCCCCCCCCCCATCATATGTATTCAAATCGTTTCAATTGTATATAAGTTGTTAATGATGTTTGAACCTCTTTATACGAAGGTCATTCAATAAATAAGGTGAATTTTTCGGTATAAGGACTTCTAATACAGATAGAAGCTTACTCTTTTTTTATTTTTTTGTTTTACTTCTTTTTCACATGGATTTAATTTCTTTTGCAGATTAAATAAAAAACTTTGAGAGTTTTGGCGATTAACAAAGATGGCCGACCAAGAAGCATGCTCCAGGATTGAACAGCGGTCAGTTATCAAGTTTTGGTTGCTGGAGGGTGCCAACCAGTTGAAATTCATAGGAGAATGTCAACTGTGTATGGTGCCACATGTTTCAGCCAAACAAATGTCTACAAGTGGGCTAAATTGTTTAAAGAAGGACAGAGCAGTGTTGAGGATGAAGACAGGCCTGGGAGGCCTACAGAAATGAGGTCTCCTGAGGTGATCGAATCAGTCGATGACCTCATTCAGTCTGACAGAAGGGTGACAGTGGATGACATTGCAATGACTTTGAGCTTATCTGTTGGGACAAACGCAGGGGTCAGCAGTCAGAAGGAGTCATCTTGCATCATGACAACGCAAGGCCTCACACAGCAGCCCAAACGGTGCAGACCATCAACGAGCTGGGCTGGGAACTGCTCCCTCATCCCCCTTACAGCCCAGACCTTGCCCCTTCAGACATTCACCTGTTTGGTCCCTTGAAAGCATTCACGAGAGGCACGAAGTTTGAAAATGACGATGAAGTCAAAAGTGTTGTGAGCGACTGGCTGAGACATCAGTCCAAAGATTTTTACGCTGAGGGAATACGGAAGCTTGTGCACAGATGGGAAAAATGTGTGACAGTGCTGGGAGACTACGTTGAAAAATTTAAAAAAAGTAAGCTTCTATCTGTATTAGAAGTCCTTATACCGAAAAATTCACCTTATTTATTGAATGACCCTCATATTAGAATCAGCTTTAACTGACAATTGGTCTTTTCGATGAAAACAATAAATAAATATAAAATTAAAATATTTATACTCTGCTCCGTTTCTTTTTTGAATAATTATATAATATTACAAACTTAATGCAGCGTTAATTTAAAATTTAAATTTGTAATTTTTACTTTCTTTATTTTGTTATTGTGAAATTATAACTTAATTCAAATGATTTCTAATTTAGTGTCACACATTAAGGAGATTCTATTTACGCTGTGTTCGTTGTCAAGTTTTTTGAATTCTCATATACTTGTATTTTGATTGGTCATGGATGCTTACGTAACAAGGTTTACCCTCTTGAGAGGAGTTTGGTTGGTTTTGAACCTTTTAAAACTCTTTTTTCTGAAGACAACACCATCACTTGACGAGTCACCAGAAATGTTGAAACAAAATGGCTATTTTTGTAGTAATGTTATAACATGTTCATGCTATAATTTTTGAATAAATACTATTTGCTCTACTCTTGAGCACTCTTTTAAGAATTTGGTTATTTGAATTTTATTCCATCTACACCAATCTTTTAGGTAAAACATTTTTAATGAAATAATACTACTTCTTTATTTAATTTGACTTCATTTTAATTTATGCTAAATATGAATATTTTATTAATTGTAACTAACATTAGTCAGGGGCGATAACCCTTAACTACAAAGCATTATAATAAGGGATATAACTCTTGGAAACATATCAGTATTATTTATAGCAAATCCTAGTTATTTCCCTTTGATCATCATTATTTAGTCGTATACGAATGCGATATTGTTTTTCACTTTTTGAGACATTCATGTAGAAAATTTAACAGATTGGGGAATTAAAAGTCTCAGAAAATCTATAATTTCAGAATCATAGAAATAAACAGAGCCAATAAAGAATAATTATTAAGTAAAGCTTCTTCTATTACGATGAGTCGTGAATAATTTTCTGCTTTTTATCATCTTTATTCTTCAAAGAATAAAGTACAATTGCATTTATTCAGTTATATATTCACTATAATTTGCAAAGACTTGCTTCCACTTATCAAGCAAGACGCTTCAAGACATTTGCAGAAAAATTCCGAAATATATTAAGAGCTGTTTGACGACATCTTGAATCTAGTTTTTATTAGAAAAACTTTCTTCGATACGTTTTCAGTAAAATTTCGCAGACATTGACGTGAAAATGTTTTTGACAAAATCTTGAATCTAGTTTGCATTAGAGAATGTTTTCCTTACCAAAGCCTTTTTCAGAGATTGAATAATGTAATAACAGTTGCTGCAAGGTCAGGTGAATAAAGCGGCTGGGGTAATCATTGTGATAATATGAATCGAGATTCTATTTACGCTTTTTATTTGCTCTGCTACGCTGTGATGCTCTCGGTGGCTCAGAGGTCTAAGCACACAGGATAAGATAGTGTTTTCTTTGAATACTTGTCGTATCCTGTGAGTAGTCCCAGATTTTAAAAAAACAACCAGAAAAAAGCCTAACCAGCAATCGTTGTAACATTGATCCAGGTAATAAAAAGGTCTCAAAACATACTTCCACGGTCTAGATGATTAGGATCATAACGAGATTTCGGTCTCCACGCGGCCCCAAGGCTAAGATCAAAGTGTAGTATCTGTTCGCGGATTGCTCGCTGAATGATCGCCTATGGGGCCGGGATTCCTTCTCCGATACAGGCCGGCGGCAGGGATTCGTCCCTGCGCTGGTAGTATCGTGGCTAAGTCTGACTAGCTATGACCAGCTTGGACAAGCTAAGACCAGCCAAAGACCAGCTATGACTAGCTAAAGCCAAAGCACTGCGACCCGGGTGAAAACTCGGGTCCATTCCCCCTCCCTTCCCACGTTAAACTCCGACCTTGTGTCACAACCTGGCCATGTGGGAGGTCAAGTAAATCCCAAGGCTAAGATCAAAGTGTAGTATCTGTTCGCGGATTGCTCACTGAATGATCGCCTATGGGGCCGGGATTCCTTCTCCGATACGGGCCGGCGGCAGGGATTGGTCCCTGCGCTGGTAGTATCGTGGCTACGTCTGACTAGCTATGACCAGCTCTGACCAGCTTGGACAAGCTAAGACCAGCCAAGACCAGCTATGACTAGCTAAAGCCAAAGCACTGCGACCCGGGTGAAAACTCGGGTCCATTCCCCCTCCCTTCCCACGTTAAACTCCGACCTTGTGTCACAACCTGGCCCTGTGGGAGGTCAAGTAAATCCCGTGTAGTATCTGTTCGCGGATTGCTCGCTGAATGATCGCCTATGGGGCCGGGATTCCCTCTCCGATACGGGCCGGCGGCGGGGATTCGTCCCTGCGCTGGTGGTATCGTGGCTACGTCTGACCAGCTTGGACAAGCTATGACCAGCCAAGACCAGCTATGACTAGCTAAAGCCAAAGCACTGCGACCCGGGTGAAAACTCGGGTCCATTCCCCCTCCCGTCCCACGTTAAACTCCGACCTTGTGTCACAACCTGACCGTGTGGGAGGTCAAGTAAATCCCGTGTAGTATCTGTTCGCAGATTACTCACTGAATGATCGCCTATGGGGCCGGGATTCCTTCTCCGATACGGGCCGGCGGCGGGGATTCGTCCCTGCGCTGGTGGTATCGTGGCTACGTCTGACCAGCTTGGACAAGCTATGACCAGCCAAGACCAGCTATGACTAGCTAAAGCCAAAGCACTGCGACCCGGGTGAAAACTCGGGTCCATTCCCCCTCCCGTCCCACGTTAAACTCCGACCTTGTGTCACAACCTGACCGTGTGGGAGGTCAAGTAAATCCCGTGTAGTATCTGTTCGCAGATTACTCACTGAATGATCGCCTATGGGGCCGGGATTCCTTCTCCGATACGGGCCGGCGGCGGGGATTCGTCCCTGCGCTGGTGGTATCGTGGCTACGTCTGACCAGCTTGGACAAGCTATGACCAGCCAAGACCAGCTATGACTAGCCAAAGCACTGCGACCCGGGTGAAAACTCGGGTCCATTCCCCCTCCCGTCCCACGTTAAACTCCGACCTTGTGTCACAACCTGACCGTGTGGGAGGTCAAGTAAATCCCGTGTAGTATCTGTTCGCAGATTACTCACTGAATGATCGCCTATGGGGCCGGGATTCCTTCTCCGATACTGGCCGGCGGCAGGGATTCATCCCTGCGCTGGTAGTATCGTGGCTACGTCTGACTAGCTAAGACCAGCCAAAGACCAGCTATGACTAGCCAAAGCACTGCGACCAGGGTGAAAACTCGGGTCCATTCCCCCTCCCTTCCCACGTTAAACTCCGACCTTGTGTCACAACCTGGCCCTGTGGGAGGTCAAGTAAATCCCGTGTAGTATTTGTTCCAACGGCTCCAGTCATCATCAGCATAAGCCACAGCCCCACCATTCTATTGGCCCCCAGGTCCACCCAGTAGCAATGATACACGATAAACTATTCTCACAGGGTTACACAACGCTTTTTTCTTTATTAATTTCTCTCGCGCGCTCAAACTGGTAGACGTAATACACTCTGCTTAAAAAAACAGGTCGTCTATTTATACTCGGGTAGCCACTAAAAATAAAAAAAATTGAAGTAATAAAAATGTCGATTTAAAAATAAATCAACTAATCTTTTAGAAATTGCTTTGTTTACGTTTCCGATACGAGAGCGATCAGATACGGGCTATTGAGAAAATCAGAACCAGAGGATGTGCATTCTTGAAAAAACTTAAATAGAAACTTCCCTTGGCGACAGAGTATTAATATAAATCCATAATGGCAGTTTTATTTTTATGCACACACACACACACACACACACACACACACACACACACACACACACACACACACACACACATACACACACACATATATATATATCTTTATATATATATATATATAGGTAATAATCTGTTGGTATATAATCCAAATGAATCCTAATAATATAAAATATTAAAACTGATCCACAAAAAGAACTCTGTCTATTTATTATAACAGAGCAAATAAATTACATAGAATAGAAATCAAAAGTTACCTCATTCGAATAGCTATTTCGGCCCACAAGATTTACTGGTAGGCTTTGTCAACTTCAGCGGTGTAAAGAAATAAAAAAATAGGGGTTTAAAATTTAAACATTTAAAGAATAAACAAAAAAAAAAGAGAGAGTAAAAAGAAAGTTGCAAATTAATTTAGACACAAATTTAAATCAACCCCAATGTCATTTTAGGAGAAGTAGGAATGTCTGATTCGCGAAGAAAGTTAAAATAACCTTGATTTATATTTTAACTTAGGCTGAAGCAGAATCACAAAATTGAAATCTATGCTTAAATCTATTTTTAAAAACTTTTAAGTATTTCCTTATATAAATTTTACCCATTCATGGTTTCTTCACAATTTCTTGCTAGCACTGGAAATGCTAAGATAAAAGTAGACACAATATATCGACATTATTTACTGAAACATGTCTGAATGAGCATGCTGTCTAAACCCCACAAAACTGGTATCCCTATGCGAACCATCATCTCAGGAATAGGCAGCGCACCCTCCGCAGACTTGCTAGCCCCTCTCCTTGGAACAAGCAGTCCATTACATGTAAAAAATTCAGGCAATTTTGTCGAAAAACCAATGGAAACAAATATTACTGAGAAACTCATGACGTGTCGAGATATAAAATCACTTTACACTAACATCCTGGTTGAAAAATGATTAAATCTCTTAAAAAAAGCAACTAACACAATAAAAATAAAGCTTTCTCTACCAAATGCTAAAATAATAAAAAATCTGCTGTCTCATCGTCAATCTATGCATTTCACATTTAATAGCAAATTTTATAAACAAAAATTTGGATTACCAATGGGATCACCTCTCAGTGGAGCAATGGCATGTATCTTCTTAGAATTTTCCGAATCTGATCCTTTCCAAAATATTTTATCTAAACAATCAACTTACTACCGATGATGTTGTATTAATATATCCCCGTGATACTAGCTTGCCGGGTCTTGTAGATAAACTAAACAAAGTCGAAGATACAAGAGAATTTACATATGAAATAGAAGAAAAAAATAGTTTGCCTTTCTTAGATATCATTTTACACCGAGTTGACAGTAGCTTAAAACTTAGTCTACCCAAAGAGAAAAAATATATTCAAAATACTTTCAAGACCCTTCAGTATCCTATTTAATATTTAATGCGAAACAAACGGATCATAAAATATTCCAAAATAGAAAAGCTATCCTTCCTGACAAACCCAGCGAATAAAAAAAATATTATTCTACCCATTAGTTCTATCACAACTACAACCTAAAAGAATTTATCTAAACTCGACATAAAATCTGTCACAACTCCATCTAAAACAATCAAAGACTTAATCAGTACAAAGGAAAACAACAAGTCAAAACTTGAAGGAGGAAATTACCAGAAAGAATATATTGGAGAAACCTCAAGAAGTTTAAACAAAAGACTCTATATGAACACAAAGAAGGCAGTTAAAACGCACACATTCACACAAAGCGCATTGGTTGTTCACTGTAAAGAAACTGGCCACAATTTTGACATAAAAGATGATATTCTAAATAAAAGAGAAAATAATTCACTAAAGCAAAAATGTCTAGAGAATGATCGCTAATTCATCCACACTAAATTTACGTCAAGGTTCTTACAAGGTTTCACTATTCTGGGCAGATTTTCAAGGCGGGATATTTAAAAACAAATGTGATGGAAAGAAAAAGAAAACGAATATAGATGAATTTGGCTAGATTGCAAAAAATTATTTTAAAAAAATGTTGAAACTACCAGCGTCTATCGTTCTTGCGCATGTGTAGGCAGAACAACGTCATCGAATCCAGTCTGATGAAGTCGTCGCGGATCGGATGAAACGCGTCAAAAATATACTTTTTCAATTTTGTCTTACAATTTCCTCAATGCTGTTCTTGACATATAAAAATATAAATTATCATCTGATATATATATATATATATATATATATATATATATATATACATATGTGTGTGTGTGTGTGTGTGTGTGCGCGTGTGTATGTGAGTTTGACCAGCAACCGTTCATTCGAATGTGTTTCGTTGAATATAACAGACAACAGGAAAATTTGATTAATTTTTTATTTATTGTTCGTACTCTTCTTCTTTTTCTTCTTGTTATTATGCATTCGTCTTGGTTGTAATTATTGTGCAACTGGTTGCAATAAAATATGTTGATGTTTTATTGTACGAAACTCAGCAACTATCTGCCCTGATGACATGTTGAAAGCTTAGACCATATTTCTTGCACTTTTCTTGTAAAATGAATTTAGGACAATGTCTGATGGTATTTCTTCCTTGTTTAAAAAGGACTATTCGTAATTTGGAAATGCTAATCAGTGTTCGTATAGTATTGTATTTATCGCCCTTTAACTTCAATTCTCTAGAGAGGGAGATAAAAAAGAAATCATCATGGCGTCTTCGGAATAAACGCACGTTTGAATTAACCTCCTCGTTTGTGCTATATTTTATCTTCCCATATACTCGGGAATATTCCTTTTCCAGGCCTACTATTTTCTTCGAAATTATCCACTTAGCTGTAACAATCAGTAAAATTAATCGGCACAAAACGTTTTTGCAATAGTTGCACTGAAGAACGATTTGTTGCCTAAATACACAGAATATCAATCAACCAAATGACAACGATAAACTACATCCAGCAACAAGGTCTCTGATCGGGAGATTTGAGGTTCGAGGAACGTGAAACCACCTCTTAATTGCTGTTGTTCCCAGGGTCACCCTGACCCGGGGTGATAGCACCTGTTAGGGTCCCATCTATAGACAAATAGTGAACCCCCACCAAACAAAAACACTATGAAAGTATAAAAATACATTTTTATACCAGCAATACATTATATACATATTATAAAAAAGTATCCACACTACCTATTTATCATAGAATGGCCAACAATACATTTTTCCAGTAGTTAAAGTCATACAATAACGTTCAAAATATTTAGATTTCAGCCCAGAGAGGTTGATATGTCGCAAACAAAAGCTAATAACCAAGATGAAAGAACTCTTTCATGACATTAATTGATACAATATCCTACCATTTCTTCAATCAAACTGTATTCCAAAATATAACTTCAACGAAACTACAACATAAAACACACATATCACCGCCTCTAGTAATTATCTCCACACAAACATGTTTATGTAAAACAGCAACCCAAGTTGTTCACCAAATGTAGTCCAATTGCTGATTCACAAACCGATACGAGTAGGTACCGGCTGTCCAATCCGTGTCTCCAACCGCTAGTTGGTTTGTTCTACATAGTCAGCTTCACACTGACATTTAAATTGATAAACTGCTTAAAGAAACCCATGAGAACACCGGAATAGTATCAATGACAACACGCAACTTGACAGTAGAAAAGCTAGAAGTCACAGACCCCGACACCCTGTTGGCAAGTATCTGACTACCCCTTCCAATCATAGTGGTTTTAAATAAACTGGACAAAGACAAGCTTGAAAAAACGATGGTATCCTTACAACTGAAACTTCTTTCCTCCATACGTTCAACAACGTTCTCCGGCTGACTGTAATATATAGAGAGAGATGTTTAAAAAACTTAAAAGATTAACCGATCACTCTACTTCAGGTGATCCAGGCTAAATAATTTCCTAACGCTTTATTATTAAAAAATAAATAAACACACAGCGCGAAGCGTAATAGAAGGTTGAGGAGAAAAGCAATGGTATTGAAGTTGTATACGAGGTCGGGTATATAAAATGTACATACTTTCATCCTAGTTCATTCGAATTCAAAAGAAACTTTTTGATGTGTATGCATCGTGTCATTAATTCTGATCTCTTATTCAGAAGGTTTTTCTGATCAGGAAATGTTATTATTGTAAATTTTCTTTCTGGTAAAGGTTGCAGATATCACTATGGTTGCTGTAAGGTTTGGCTTATTTCAAAAATATTTCCCAGTGTACAATCGGATGTCATTTTTTCTTTTAATTTCCACAGATGGCTGGATGTATACATTTATTTTTCAATACACACACACACACACACACACACGCACACACACACACACACACACACACATATATATATATATATATATATATATATATATATACGTCTAGCCACACTGATGAGCTATGAAACAGCGAAAGAGTGTGTCTGTGAATGACAAAAATATTGGCTCCTGAAAAATTAATTTCGGTTGAGCTCTGTGGGTGTGAGGGGTGCATTTGTAAACAGTGACTATTAAAGCTAATATAGCATGACTCTTTGGCAGAATTGAGTCACTGTCAGTCACTGTGTGTTTATCTAAATCTAAAAATAAATACGCTAAAATTCACCTTCATCCCTGCCGTGCACCGACGGCTTAGTGGTAGAAGTTCCGACTGACGCCAATTCAGTCGGGTTTCGATCCTAGCTAGAGGCAACCGGACGTCTAGCCACACTGATGAGCTGCGAAACAGTCTGTCTGTGGATGACAAATATATATATATATATATATATATATATATATATATATATATATATATATATATATGTGTGTGTGTGTGTGTATGTATGTATATAGTATTTAATATATGAGTGTCCAGTAGCTCAGATTTTAGAATCAAATTGCCAGAGTACCCGAACGTATGATTTGACTATATTGTTGAAGGTTTGAGCAGAAACATCCACCCTTTATGGAAGAACCGAGTACAGAGAACTGGTGAATCCCGACTCAGGTTTTGAATTAAGAGTTGTCCTCCTCCTAGACTGGGTGCTAACCAAGGCTAAAGAGTCCAATCTGCTCTGTTGTTTGACCCATAGATAAGCGAAAACGAAGAAATGAAACACAAGTGAATGGAACGAACTCGACTGGAATTCGAATTCGGCTCTCCAATTTTCTTATTCACACACACACACACACACACACACACATATATATATATATATATATAGTTATTTATATATATATAGTTATTTATTAAGTCTACCTTAGAACAAGATTGAAATAGTGCGGCAATTGTGAAGATCTAATTTAGCGAATTTGTATGTATGAATATACTCCAGCTATACGTTAAATAATAGGTTGGACTGAGCTCTCTAGCCTTGTGCAGCAACTCTGAATTCAAAAGCTTGGAAATAGTTTCGCAAGAGGTTGACATTGATATTTACTGGATATAAATGGAGTTAGTTTGACATGCTATGGACTTTTGTTAGTTTCTCGTTATAAATCATTGGCTAGTTATCCTATATATCAGTAACACGCGCGAAACGACAACCAATTGTCTGATACGCCCATCAATTAGCAATGCCCTAATCATCAAGTTCATTCGTCTTTGAGGATTAATTCAGGTTAATTTGAATTTGTGTCTCAGGTTCAACCTGACCCCAATCTATTCTGCTATCTCATTATGGACATTGTTAACAATTCCGACATCAGGATTTAATTCTGATTGCAGCTTTGTAGTCAATCGACTCGAATTTAAGTGACACACATGCCGGAGTTTCTCCTTACTACTCATATTATTTAGGCCTTTAACAAAGTCTGTTTCTCAAATGCCTCAGCTTGATGTATAAACGTCTTCTTTGGAAGGTTTGGGTTTTTCTGAATTCAAGGCGTAACTAATTTTTATTAGTGTTGCTATTACCTTGTGGCATGTCTGTGTTTTTGGTTTTGTACGAAATTCTTTCTTTCTTTCTTTCTTTCTCTTTCTTTCTTTCTCTTTCTTTCATTATTTTTCTTTCTTTCTTTCTCTTTCTTTCTCTTTCTTTCATTATTTTTCTTTCTTTCTTTCTCTTTCTTTCATTATTTTTCTTTCTTTCACCATTTGTTTCGCTATTTCTTTGATTCATCATTTTTCGTTCCTTTATTTCTTCATTTCGTTCTTTCTTTTTTATTATTCTTTCTTTCATTCTTTCTTTCATCCTTTCTTTTCTTCATTCTTTATTTCTTTCTTTCATTACTAGTTCCTTTCTCTCTCTATCTCTCTCTCTCTCTCTCTCACACACACACACACACACACACACACACACACACACACACACACACACACACACACACATATATATATATATATATATATATATATATATATATATATATGTATTAATATTAATTTAAAGAAAAACAGACCACTTTAAGGCTCCATTTGTAATAATTTATTTCACCAGAGAATTTTATTTTTCTCTGGATCTTCAGACTTCACTTTCAAAGGTGAAACAAAAAATGAATTTAAAATTTACACTTTTGACGGGCAGTATTAAGCTTATATAAGTTGACATAGAGAGTGGTGAGGAATAGTGTGAGAGACATGGCGAGTTTAGAGAGGGACGAGAGAGTTTTAAAATTCCTTTTTCTTTTTATTACAATATTAATATTGAGGAAGGAGGTGGTAAGGATCAGACATTGACCTATTTAATCGGTCAGCTCAACGGAAATGATATGGGAAAAAGGAAAAAAGGATAAAAAGGGGAAAAGGAAGAAAAGTGGGGGGAGGTGAAGGGATAAGGTATAAGAGATGCACGTAGGGTTTTTGGAGGAAGGAGAGGGGTAGTATATCTTTAGCAATTTAGATAAACACAGATTTTAAAGTTTGATTGTAATTTAAATGTTTTAAAACTCCACAAATATATATATTTGTAGAAGAATAAGATAAAGATGAAAGGGCTCTTTTGCAAAATGATATAAAGGTATCTTTTATTTGACCCTTATTGGGTACTCCCAGTTGTGGTGTTGCGTTGAAATAAGCCAATTTTATACAACAAACATATATAAAACGCACAATATATATGGATTCTCTCGGTTTATCTGAATGGTTCACTCTTCTACATTTAAGCTCCCAATATACCAGTTAATTCATATCGAACACGAAAACAAAGAGCACGTAAAAAGTAAAGTAGCGAATATAATTATATTTCATATAGAGTTTATTTGTAAAAGGACAACATGAATAAAGACAAAAGGAAAACTTATCTAGCCGACGTGATTTGTCCTCTGATTGACTTTATCGGGGCAAATGCAAGGATTTTCTTTTATAATACGTATTTATATATAAGAGCATAATTGCTATTGGTTTTTAAAATATTTTAAGTTTATTTCGTTTACTAGACATTAAATTGTGTCACGTCGTGTCCTCCATACTTTGACTGGCATTTCAGCTAACCTGATGAATGTTTATGAGCATTCCTAAATATAAAAGTTTTGAAAAACCAAAAACATTTTTACTCTTGGATATAAATAATTGTTACAAAATAAAGTACTTGTATTTGCGTTGATAAAGTCACTCAGACGATGAAACGTGTCGGCTGAGATAATTTTTTCTTTTGTCTTCGTTTCGGTGCATTTAGTTGCACCTCGACAATTCCTTTTTTTCTATTTGTTTGAAAAAAAAATAGGTACATTTTAGGAAGAGACGTATAAGGATAAAGAAAAAAAATAGGTACATTTTAGGAAGAGACGTATAAGGATAAAGAAAAAAAATAGGTACATTTTAGCAAGAGACGTATAAGGATAAAGAAAAAAAATAGGTACATTTTAGGAAGAGACGTATAAGGATAAAGAAAAAAAATAGGTACATTTTAGCAAGAGACGTATAAGGATAAAGAAAAAAATAGGTACATTTTAGGAAGAGACGTATAAGGATAAAGAAAAAAATAGGTACATTTTAGGAAGGGACGTATAAGGATAAAGAAAAAAAATAGGTACATTTTAGGAAGAGACGTATAAGGATAAAGAAAAAAAAATAGGTACATTTTAGGAAGAGACGTATAAGGATAAAGAAAAAAAATAGGTACATTTTAGGAAGAGACGTATAAGGATAAAGAAAAAAAAATAGGTACATTTTAGGAAGAGACGTATAAGGATAAAGAAAAGAAAATAGGTACATTTTAGGAAGAGACGTATAAGGATAAAGAAAAAAAAATAGGTACATTTTAGGGAAAGACGTATAAGGATAAAGAAAAAAAATAGAACATTTTAGGAAGAGACGTATAAGGACAAAGAAAAAAAATAGGAGAGGCAAAAGGTGACAGAATGAAACAATTATTTTTTTTAATTTTACTGAAGGATTGTTGAGATCTTAAAGTGATGGCTCGACTCGAAATGTTTTTTTAATTGACAACAACGGTCAAAGGTTTCGGAACTTTTTCATGGCTCATAACAGTGAGGGGTTGGGGACGAAAGATGAGAATAAGAGAGAGTAAGATGATGAAAGTGGAAGTCGGGAAAAGTTTAAACAATGGTTATAATAGTAATTGTAAATGTTTTTGGTAACTTTAAAACAAAACCAGAGCTGAATTATGCATATTTAGGCTGGAATTATTGCTACTCATTTTGTAACCAATGAATGTATTTTGTAAATTAATAGATTAAGATGTGGAGATTTTTTCTTGGTATGTTGAATTTTCGTTTATTTCTTCAAAACAATAAATTTTAGTTTTAGAATTTAAGATAGAAAGGTATATAAAAGTATGGGATATTAATATAACTTTTATAAGCAAATTTTGACCTATTGTCAGACTGTATAACTTGTAGAATAAGTATGGATGTAAATCAATTTATCTGATACTATTACTAGTATTATATTACATTTTAAGACTCATAATCTAAGATAGATTAGTAGAAAGTAGAAAATATATCAAAGGAGGTGAGTTATAATTTTAAACGTTTTGGGTTATGGATTTGAAAGGTTAGCAAGATTGTAAGGTTAGATCTTAAATATGCCTACAAAAAGCAGTGGTTTCAAATCTTTGATTTAATAATTAGCTGTTGTTCAAAAGTTTAATAATAATACGTATTTTTTTCCTGCGAATATAAAAAAAAAACGAGATTCGCTCAAAGATTTGCAAGTTATGGATTGTTTTAGGATTTTTTTGCTTGTATTCGTAAAAGAGGATATGTAATTGTAATATCGATCGTTAGAAGATCTTCTGGTGGATCCCACATACAATGTAATATCCTTTGGGTTTTCATTTGATGAGATATAGCAAATATGTACAATGGATTTCGTTAGGCATCTGTTTGATAATAGACATTGATCGGGGATTCTGCAATTACATAGTTCGGTTACCTGGGGTATATTATAATTTGTGCTTGGGTTGCGTTTATTCTTGTTATAAAATTTCAGTAGTCTGTTGTAACGAATTAGACTCGATTTAGCGCCGCTAGACTACATATTCCGAAGAGGTAACGAATTAGTCCCGTTGGTACAGTTGGTATAACTGTTTGCCTCATATCGCAAAGGCCCGGGTTTCAATTCTTGGTAGTGGATGCGCACTGCTGATGAGTCCCAAATATAGGACGAAAGGGCCGTCCAGTGCTTTCTGCATACTGTTGAGGTTTCTTCTAGACTTGATGAATTACTTAATTATGATTCTCTCAAATCATCCTAATTTACATCACTTATATATATATATATATATATATATATATATATATATATATATATATATATATATAAAAGTAAACATTGAAATCAACACTCAGAGGCGACAGGCTGTTTCATGCTAGGCGCAATCGTCAGGCCGACATATATATATATATATATATATATATATATATATATATATATATATATATATATAAAGGCCCAGAGCAGATAACATTAGAAAGATTTTAGAGTTCCACGAAAATAAGTGGATACGACGTTTAAAAACACACTATCCAGCCTGGCTAAACCATAAATTTAACAATATAGATAGTATTAATATATAACCCTACAAATAAAAATCTACCCACATTTCTCAGCCACACAGAACAGACATGTTTACGGAGGTGTTGAGGCCTCACACTTGTACACACACCCACACGAATATACACACTTACACACATCATACTCACTCCCTAATGAGCCAAATGATAACACACACCCACAGCAATATACACGCTTACACATATCATACTCACTCACTCCCTAAGAAGCAAATAACACACACACCCACACACTTAACAGAGACACATCCCCTCTCCAGGAACCAATAAAACTGCCAAACTGACCGAGGGAATTCAAACTAGCATGGATCCATCCAGCTCTTATCTCAAATGACAACTTAAAAGAGACTGTTTGACCAACACAAGGAATATTAAAAAATTCATGTTAAAAAGATAAAAAAAACAAATAAAAAACAAATGAAAACTACAGACAAAAGTTCATTTTCTCCAAGACATTCATTTCTGTAGTTCACTGCTACCAGCAAGCAGAAATATTTTTTTCTCCTGATGATGGCCATGTTGGCCGAAACTAGTCGAGGAATCTAAATGAAAAAATAATAAAAACGAAAGAATATTAATCTTCAACCCAGTGTGTCTGAAGATTTCAATTTTTTTAATATTTTTATCGTTCAATATATATATATATATATATATATATATATATATATATATATATAGTTCTTGCACCGTGTCAGTCTTCGTCTAAATTACTGTCACTTTTATTGACATTCATTCATTCTGGTTGATAATATTCTGATTGGCTCGATTAACCGATAAATACAAGTTCCGACTGATAACTTTAATATTGCTATTCTCCTAAACATTTCCTGTGATGAAATGCTACTGACAGCGTTCTTAATTAAAGCCGGACGTCTATCGAATGGACACTAGTGACTGAAAAGCTTTTGCGTGACAGTGAGATAAACGTCGAAGATAAGTTGGGACAGTGTTCATCCGTTTTATGGTATTGCTTCGAAGAACCCAGCCATGGCTGTCAAAGAATTTATGCAACTACATCACCTCTTGTATCTCAAAGAATTTAAGCGACTCAAAAGCCAGCCATGGCTTTCAAAGAATTTATTCAACTACATCATCTCTTGCATCTGGCCAATTAACTCCTCAGACGGCAACTCCCTTGGTTATTATGTGTGGGTCGCAGTTGAGCGAGAGACCAACAAAACAGCTTGTCACACAAAAGATGAACCGAAGGCATGGATTATGACAGCATTCAATAACTTATAGAAGGAGACCGTCCAGAAGTGTGACAGGAGATTCCTGAGTAGTCTAAAGGGTAACGTTGAAGACAATGGCGATTGTATTGAATAAATCTACACTTTAGTATTTCAAAGTATAATGTAGTTCTGGTAAATATATCTGGTAAAATGAGATATCAGTAGACGACAATTTATCCATCGCATCCTATATATATATATATATATATATATATATATATATATGTATGTCATTCGCAGACAATACTGTTTCGGTGTATTACAGCTCCTCAGTTCTACTAAACATCCGACTGCCTCAAGCCAGTACCGAAACCCGATTGATTTGGTGTCAGTCAGGGTTTCTCCCATTGATCTATCATCACTCGGCAGGGAGAAACAGCTAATTCTGGCGTATTGCTTTTACGAATGTAAACAAACACCAATCAGTCATAGTGCTCCAATTCATTTTACTGAAGAGCTTTGCATTAGCGCAGGTGGCTGTTGTTTATAGAATCAGCCTATCTCTCAACAGTGCTCAATTGAAAATATTATTCAAGAGCTTAATTATCTCATTCGCAGACAGTACCGTTTCGCTGTGACCTTGTTGGGCAATATGTTAAAATAGAAGAGATTTTAAAAATATTTTATTATCATTTTAATATTAATTTTAATACTTTTCAGTATAAGAATTTGTAACATCATTGATACTGGTATAATTATGCTATGAAATTTATATTATTTGAATATATCATATTATTTTTCGATATATTTTAATATCTGCAAATATTTATGCTTCAGGTAAATATTGGCAACGGCAGATTCTTAGTTACTTTTAAATAAAATCCTATAATTACTCTAGACTTTATTTTATTATAGTGTTTAGAATGATAGTTTATAGTATCATGCTTGCATGTAGATTTTCAGTAAACTTTAGTTATCGGTCATTATTGGTTCTGTCCAGCATCTGTCTTTGCAACGACTTCCATCTTGTCTCATAAAACTGTTAAAATCATTCTCAGCTCTTTTTTTTTATATTAACTCCAAACATCGGTTCAGTGACAGATAATGATTCAAAATCTGGATTTACTTCTAAAAAATAATTTAAAGAATATTTTAATATAATTTATGATGTCAAAGGCTTGCGGAATCCGCTTGACATACAAGAACTTCAAAAGAAAAGCGAAAACCATTTATGGCAAAAGCTGATTAATTAGAATTTTTCTGTGTTTTTAATTTAATTTCTTTGAAGGTAGTGAAAGAAAGCGAGAAGAAAGGACTAATCACCAATTGCAAGAAGAGATAATGTTTGGTCGTCAACAAAAGGAAGAGGTCAACATGAAAAATACAAGGTAGAGATACCAAAATCTAGCAAGAACAAAAATTTAAATATCTGGGAAGTGTTTTAACAGAGGACGGAACGTGTGACACCGAAACCCGAAGACGGCTTGGGATAGCGAAAGATGCTTTCCACAAGCTAAGAAAGGAATTCAGAAACAGGGCAATTTTATTAGAAACAAAGAAAAGAGTACTGAACTGTTGTGTAATATCAAGTCCCCTATATGTCTGTGAATGCTGGACAAACTCCTCATATATGAAGAAGAGACGTGAAGCAATAACAATCAGGTTCTACAGAAGGATACTGAAAATACCATGGACTGAACGACGGAATTTTAGAGAAAATGGAAACAAAAAGGACACCTACATTTAATATCAGAATCAGACAGTTGAAATTTTTAGGGTACATAATGAGGATAGAGGATTTGGAAAATTTAACACTCACAGGACATATTGAAGGTAAGAGGGACAGAGGAAAACAGAACATAATCTACCTAAGCCAAACTGTAAATGATTGCCAGGGTTGGGTTTAGGACAGACAGGAGGGATAATAAATGTACCAAATTTATTAAGAGCTGCAAAGGACAGGAAATTATGGAAATCCAAGATCGCCAACGTCCTGAGGAGATATGGTACATAAAAGAGTAAAATAATTATCTGTCTATGGATCTACGTATTTACATTTAAAATACCCTCAGTCTTGACAGAAATATTTGATGCCTGTTAAACACGATTTATTGAATAAGAGAGAAATTACGAAATAAAAGATAAATGTACACATCCCAAAATATCGTTGATGTATTCTTGACTCTGCATCTTCTGTTGAAATCCATTTGCAGTGGGGCTACAACAAAGTCTTCATCAAATTCAGACTCCCAGGTTCAGACATAGTTTCCGGCTAAGAATATCATTTGATGTTATCGACAGCCATCGAAATTTGACCTGGAATCGATCTACGTTTTACCGGCGCCAGGAAGGAAGTACGAAAAAGAAACAAACACTTATTTATAGTTATACGTGTGCGCGCGTGCGCGCATTCATATGTGTGTGTGTGTGTGTGTGTGAGTGAGTGTGTGTATGTGTGTGAGTGAGTATGTGTGTGTGTGTAAATATTTGCTGCTGTGGGAATTTGGTTATCTTCCAGGCATTTTTTGATTAAGATTTATCAGGAATCTCCGACAGCAAAAATTCTTATGAAAAGGTTTGGCTCGTATCATCCAATAAAGCATACTCACCTATACTTGTATACACAAACACACACACACACACACACACACACACACACACACACACACACACATATATATATATATATGTATATATATATAACGATTTACTCAGTGAGGGTCGAATTCATTAATCAGTCATAATTGATCTTTTGCCAAATAAGTAAATTCACATTTATAAAGGAATAAATTATTCATTCGTAAATTTATAAATGTTTACTAAATTATTAAAATATGTGAACCAACTCTAAGGAAATACTTATTTACCATTTTATAAAGTTCGAATCGATTGGAAATTAGCGGATGTTCTGTCAAACATTCAAATAAACAATCTATTCTCAAGAACAAAGAAAATGTATAAATTCATTTTCATATGTTTATATGTTTATTAAAATTCTAATCATCACTTTTTGAAACAATAAAAATTGCCGAGGAGTGAAGGTAGTTAAAATAATAGCGGTGTCCAGGGAAAAAATTTCTATTGACACTCCGTTTTTTTTTTTGTGGGCACGAAGGTCCTAGATTGCCCATATTTTTATATCAAAAGTCAATTCAGCATTTTCTACATGCTTTATCAGAGTGTATTTCGAAGGAATTGAATTTTAACGTTAAACATAAATATTAAAAGGCAAATAAATGATAGTTTTAGCACTATTTATTTTTTGACAGTGCTTGCAATTCTTCCAGACCATTGACTATACCTCTATACTATTATTTTTTAAGCAGATGGCTGTTAAATATGGTGTTTAATGAACTTCTTAATTTCTCTTCTTTTATTGTTCTGTCTCCTTCAGAATTATTTTTTTTTAATCATTTCACCGCAAGCAAGTTGAGAGTGCCACTAGTACGCAGGGATTTACAAAGAGTGAAATTGAGGGAAAAGACTGGGTATAGCGAGGATTGAGGAAAGGATAAAAGATGAACGGGCGTTCAAGACGACAGAAGATGGCGATTGACATTGCATTTAAATTTTTGAAGATTGGAGTTGTCAGGGAAGTAAAGGTACGGAAGGGATTTCCACATTTGGGAAGTGCGAGAAAAGAAGCTTTTGGAGTAGAAGTAGCAGTTTAACTATTTCAACAGTAAAAGAGTGGGAACTTTGCTTAAATTCATGTAGACGGGGCAACAGGGAAAAAGAGCAGTTGCTATGAAAATATTTGTAGAAAAGACAGAGGAAAGTCACGTCTCGTCGGTGAGAAAATCACTGAAGTCAAGATGCCAAGTCAGAAATCGAGATTTTTTATTCTCATATTCTATGACACTCAGTAATCCTTTGCGTCTTAGTTACTTTATTGCCTTGCTTGTGGTGAAATCGTTTTAAAAAATACTGACAGGAATGTTTAGCTTATAAGAGCATAACATTGTCGGGAAAGACAATGGACAGAGATAATAAAAAACAAAAAACAAAATCTTGGCTAAGAATATTGTATTTAGAATAGCAACTAAGACGATAACGATTGTTCGGTGAAAATTCTTCTTTTTCTATGTGCCATGTCCTATCGGGACGTTGGCAATCATGGCTCTCCACAATTTCCTGCGTTTCGTAGCTCTTAATAACTGTTGTCTTTTCGTTATTTCTCCTAAACACTGTTCCACCGTCCATTTACTCAAGCTCTCAAGGTACGTTATTCCTTTTTTTTCATTGTCCTTCTTGCCTTCAGTCTGTCCCTTTGAGTATCAGATTTTGAAAGCCTTCTTTCCTCATTATGTGCCCTAGAATTTTCATCTTTCTCTTGTTGACGTTAAATATAAGTGTTCTTTTTGTTTCCATTTTTTAAAACCATCATTCTGGCTCAGGTGTTTGGTCCATGAAATTCTCAGCATCCTTCTGTAGAACCACAATTCTGTTACTTGACGTCTTTTCTTCATTTGCGAGGAGACTGTCCAGCATTCACTGATATTACACAACCCTTCCGTGCTCTTTTCTTTGTTTCTAACAGAATTTTCCTGTACCTCAACATCGAAATATCAAATTATCTAAATTATAAAAGCAGTACAAACATGACAAATTTAGAAACCATCTGACATGTAAATAGAAAGGGTGTAAAAACACAGTACTAATGTCCTTCAGAACGCTGGTGTCGTGGATGAAGGAGTTCATTATATAATTGTATAAAAGTCATATATTGTTTGTCAGTTAAATCCCTGGATTAGGCAGAGAATGCCTTGTTCAGCTGGAAGGAAATTATAAATAATTTTATAAGAAGAAGGTAAGACGAAAGTAAATAATGTATTAAAGCATTGTGATATTTGTTTATTAAATCCTACCGGCATCATCATTCCCATCGACGGGATTATTCTCAACGTGTCTTCAGTCAAATACGGACAAAGCTATTGAAGGTATGCTGTAAAAGAAGCATTTCCAGTTAGCAGGCTACATAACTAGGATGGTAAACTGTTACATTCTCACATTCACTGCTTCCGTAGAAGAGATACAAGTACCGCTTAAAATGGAACATCGTTTACTGTGGGATCAGCTACCATTTGTGTGTAACAAAGTCATACGAAGTCTATCAGGTAGCATAACCTTTTGAAGCAATGTGCAGAGTAAAAGTAAGAAAAAGGCGGTGACGTAAAACCGGAATTCTCTGCTGTTGTCAGACATTCTCCAGGAGCTGTTTCAGAAAGGTTGCAAAGACATTCTAGCTGCCGATATTTATATTCAAAGTAATGTTTTTAAATTTTATTTTTAATTTTTTAATGTTTTATTCTGATTGAAATAAACCTTACTTTTAGATATTTTACGGAAATTAGTCATCAGCTGATATCTTGTTAAGGACACATCTTCGGAATATCGTCTTGACTAATAAGGTCATCTGAGAAGAGCGGGCCATCTAATAACCAAGTCAACACACCCTGGGTTCGTGACAAATTACTTTTTTAGACTGGAAAAGAGTGATTGTACTCTATAAGACAGTGGTCCCTAGCAGCCTAAAACAGAGGACCGCTCACCCGCCCACGACGCAAAAAGAAAATAGGAAAAAAAAGAAGTCACACGCCGGTTAGACAGTTCTTCCTCTCACATCGCCACACTTTTCCTTGCACGCCTACCACTGGCTGTTACGAGAAGGCTGCAACTGAATAAAATTTGAAATGAAAATTTAAAAGAAATCATTCCCAATATTTTACCAATATACACATTAAATATTTGCGAAGATTTATAACCCAACCTGCTGTCTCTTTTCCACAGACGCAAAGTTGCGAACTTATCGCTACTTCATCTCTATTTCCTTGGCAAATCTTCAGATGAGTACCATTTTTAGAGAATTCACTTCAGACAATTACAGCTAGGATACAGTGTTGAATTACCATATCCCCACCCCGTATTTCATTTATAAGAAGGAAGTTCTACTCAGATTGTCACCTACCAATTACCACTTTGTATAACGGACTCCTGCGTGGATGCTTACTTGAAAATTATAATCTTGACCTTTTCAAGTCAAGAGTCAATCGTTACAAGCCTCAATCAGTATACTAACACTACCAGACAGAAATAAAATGGCCATTAGACACACACAGATATCATCAACCGAAATCCGCATAGACCTACTAGAATTATGATACGGAAATACACACACACACGTATATATATATATATATATATATATATATATATATATATATATATATATATATATATTGAAAAAAAAGGAACTCAGTTGAATCCGCTACACTTAAACACATGGGGCTGGATAAAAAAAGTAATGTACATTTCAATTAGCACCCCCCTACATCGATATATTTACAATACCCTTGCTTTTCTCCTCTTCTTCTTTTTCGTCGTCGTCGTCGTGCGTTTGTTTATTTATTTTTGAAAATAATAATATAGCATTCATTAGTTGTTTTTTTTTAATTAAGCGTTTAGAGGTTATTTGATAAAAATCCCCTGAAGAGAACGTAAGGTCGAAACCAAGGTCGCAATTCAACTGGCCTCCTGATTTTTAAAATTAAAATCTTTACATGTTATTTTTGCTTTTATTTTATTTTTTTCACACGTGTATTGAGCACTTTTTAATACTACTGCTTCCTGGTCTGATTCAACTCTGACTATTAAACTTTTATGTAATACACACACACACACATATATATATATATTTATATATATGTATGCATGTATGTGTATGTATATACATTATATATATATATATATATATATATATATATATATATATATATATATATATATATATATATATAATTATGCTTATTATACTTTAAAACACACACACATATATACAGAGTGAGATTGTCGCCATTATATATTTTCAATTTTGCACATGTGCGGCGTTGTTCATTTTTTATTTTGTCGACTGCACAGTATAGTAAGGTCAGTTGAGAACCGTCTGTGAGCAAAACAGCACCATGAAGCAATTCACTTCACCAATAATTTGGAAACGCTATGGTATACTGCTTGGTATTTAGGTGTCAGTCTGAGTACAGTGCAGAGGATTCGGAAAGAGTTGGATGAGTCTAATGGTGATTACGAAGGTACGGCATTTCGGAAAAGACATTTTGATAAGAAATGAACTAACGAATTTGTTGTTGAAGTCCTTATAACAGCCACGGAGGTTCACATGAAGTACCTTGAGGAGGTATATATATATATATATATATATATATATATATATATATATATATATATATATATATATATATATATCGTGATCACGAGGCCCGTAAGCTGTTATTAACTTATGTTTTTACCAGAGCTCTTATTGCAATTTTCGTTGTTATAATTGCTTTTCTCTGGCACTCCTTATTACTGGTTATTATTAGAACAGTCTACCCCAGTGAGTGAAATAAAGGGTTCAGTTCGACATACCAACCACCTGAAGAAGGCCGGTGCGCCAAAACGCCCGAAACGTTGTGATAAATATGCCAACAAATATGAGGACGATAGTCCAAACAATGTAAATAGTGTACGTAATACCTCATCTCAGAAATATTATTTTTAATATAAATTATTTAAATATAACTTATTTTTTAAATATAACTTATAAATATATCTTATTTTTAAATATAACTTGTCTTTGGAACAGTACTTTTAAGCATGATTTTTATTTTTAAATATAATTTTATCTATATATTTTAAGTTGTTTTAAACCCCTTTTTATTAGTCTTTCATTTTCATTCTTCATATAAACCCAGTTTAATGTCATAAGGTTAGTATCAGGGTTTAATTTTATAAAACCTCTTCCCTTTAAGACTAATACCTTGCACCCTCCCTTCGACACTCTCTCGTGGCTTTCGTCTGACTGAAACATTGAAATGGATAAATTCTGTATTAGTTTTTCGACGTTTTTTTTGTAACTTTCAGAGTAAAATTTCTAATTCTGACACGAACCCAGTCTATACCGGGGTTGAATAAAACTGACGAATTTTATTTTTTCGTCGATTGAAATAATATTCCCAATATGACTTTATTGTGTGCTAATATATATATATATATATATATATATATATATATATATATATATATATATATATGTATGTCAAATTCCACCATATATATATATATATATATATATATATATATATATATATGGTGGGGGACTGACATACAGATGGAAAGAATGGTTGTTTATCAGAGATAAAATAAACATGAGATGGAAAATGCAAAAGATATAAAAATAAAAATAATGGAAGTAGAAGAAAAAACAAACAAACAGACTGACCAATAAATATTGATGAGAACGGGGAGAAGAAGCCGGAAATGCTGATGATAACATCAAAGAAAAGATGGCCGATGTTGGTTACTATTAATTATAACAGTCACGCCGGCAAAGATTTGGGTGATGATAACACCAACACTACGAAGAATATCATTTAATGAAGAAGTAGGAGGAGGGGGAGAAAGAAGAGTTGCAGATGGATGGGAATAAGGAGGAGCAAGAGGAAATGGCGGAGGAGAATATAAAGAAAGGGAGGATGACGAGAAAGCAGGAGGCAAAGAAGTAGATGGCAGAAATAGGAGGAGGAGGAGGAGGAGGAGGAGAAGCAGGAAGAGAAGGATGAAGAGTAGAAGGAGAAGGACAAAGAAGGTGGAAGAGGAGAAATAGAAGGTAGAAGAAAGAGAGAAAAGAAGAAGGCGGAAGAAGAAGAAGAAGAAGAAGAAGAAGAAGAAGAAGAAGAAAAAGAAGAAGAAGAAGAAGAAGAAGAAGAAGACAGACAGACGGATTAATAAATGTGGGTAGAAAAAAAAAGTGCTCATCGCAGACGACCGATATGAAGATAGCTGAAAAACGTGCAAGAAAAAGTGATGATCCCATTTTATCTTCTAGTGTTAACATAAGAACGTCAATGAATTCTCAGTGTGATATTCAACGAAAGGCATAAATGACGAGGAGACGACGACGACGACGACGACGACGAAGAAGAAGAAGAAGAAGAAGAAGAAGAAGAAGAAGAAGAAGAAGAAGAAGAAGAAGAAGAAGAAGAATTGTGGCTAATGACAAAATCATGTAGATATATGGAAGG